>VMKM01001238.1:0-164253 GCA_008360985.2 Macquaria ambigua | reverse complement strand
CAGGAAAAGAAATCCAGGAAGTCACTGCTCCCAGCCAAGAAATAGTTCGACATATCGCTTCCTGTAAAACCACAACTTGTTTTTACACTTCAGTTTTTGTACAGATTAAACAAACAAAATATAATCTGTTAATTCGTGAGCTTTATAGTCACTGGGACACAGGTTTTTTTTTTTTTTCTAACTCTGAACTGAGCCAGGCTAGCTGTTTCCCCCTGTTTCCAGTCTTTGTGCTTAGCTAAGCTAAGCTAACTGGCTGGTATTGATATTGATCTTCTCGTCTAACTCGCATTCAGGGAGATTAAAACATCCTCAGTTTTTTTTTTTTGTGTGATGGAAAATGTATATATGTGGAAATTTGCTGATTCAGATTTTGAGTTTGCCTCATCGGTAGATATTAGAAGTGAAACAGTTGCTTAGTCAATTGACAGTAAAGTCATGGGCAACAATTATAATAATCGATTAATCATTTTTCATTTTTTAAACAAAAATCCGAGAAATTCACTGGTTCCAGCTCCTCAAATGTGAATATTTGCTGTCTGTCTTTATTTTCTATGATAGTAAATTCAATATCTTTGAATTTTGGACTGTTGGTCAGCAAATCAAGCAATTTGAAGACTTTCTAGCAATTTCCTGACATGTTATAGATTACTCCTGAGAGTAACCGTCAGATTAATCGATAATGAAAATAGTTGTTCTTTGCAGCCTTTGTTGGTATACTATCTATGACTAAATCATCAAGCTCAACCAGTTTGAGACAATTGGGCTTGTTCTGTTGTGATCCTCAAATTTACATAGCAAATGTTGTGATAGAGTGTATTGATAAGAGCTGTGATGTTGTTTGAACATCAGAGAGTGGCAATATATAAAGGACATCTCAGTCATTGTTCAGGGAAGCTTTCGTCCACAGACAATTGTTTAATAATTAACTTGTGAATGTTTTGTGGTTTCTGATTCCATTCTGGTTTCCATTCATTCATTCAGCCACGGGAACAAGGAAGTTTTCTCTTGTCTTGGAATCCAGTTGGCTGTGAACTTCTTCCTGGAAAGAGGCCACACTGAAATCACCGTGTTTGTTCCCTCGTGGAGGAAGGAGCAGCCCAGGCCAGATGTTCCCATCACAGGTAAGAAGATGGGAATTCACATTTGTATAAACGTTTTCTACTTCCTGCTTTGCCTTTACTCCAGATCACACAACACTGGCTTCATTGTTAATTGAAACAAGGTGTGGTGAGACCGCTGTGAGATCTTATTATTTATTTATGTGATTAGAAAAGCAGGTTGTGCCTCTTTTTTTTTTTTTTTTTTTTTTTGTCGTGTTTGAAAGTAGACCAGCTTCTCAAATGTGAGAATTTGCGGCTTTTCACAGTTTTTTTTATCATTGTAAACTGAATATATTTGTGTTTTCAACTGCTGATCGGATAAAACAAGACATTTAAACATGTCAACTTGTGTTCTGGGAAGTTTTTAAAGGGCATTTTTCACTATTTCATGATATTTTATAGAAATAAAATAAAAGGCTGAGGCATCCCTCACTATAATGAACTAATATTGTGTAGACTAAAAGATTATTGGAGAAACTAATTGGCAGAATAATCAATAATGAAAATAATATGACGTGGACTTGAAAGCCAGAGCCAAGATGTAAAAAAAAAAAAAAACTTAACTTTTTGAACTCATTGAAAAGAGCAGGACATGATTTTTGCGCTGATGTAACTGCTGATTCTCGGAGTGAGCTGTATTGCTCAAAATAGGAAATACCCCATGTAGGTTTCTTTTTCTCAAATGCTAAGTAAATGAGCTTCATGCAGCTATAACTCAAAAGATAAAATGCAGGGTTTTTCCAATGGTTTGTGATGCCAAAAGATAACCGTCACTGTCAGTGACTCTCACAGCCTACTGACACCGTACTGTTTGTTTGCTCTATGTAGATGAACAGATTGCTCGTGCTGATAAGTTTTCTTATCGATGAACGATAAGTTCTCGTTTTTTTTTGTTTTGTTTTTTACAGGATGTACTTTTAGGGCCCTTAGTTAATATTTAACCAGGTTAAATCTGTCTGCTGGGAAAGACCCAAATTAAAAGTGGCTTCCTGAAGTGTAATGCTCCTTTATTTGTTTAAGATTTACTGGCTAAAATTCATATGTTTATAAGAGCAGTGTATCATGACAATGTGAAAACAATGTGACAGTGTGAAAGGTGTTGCTTGTAGTGATGAACCTACAGAGAATCATCGCCTAAAGCTGCAGCTCCGCTCGGCTTTACAGAGCTTTATAGCGAGTTTCAGCTTGTTATTTAGCTGTCCAGCTGCAACTTTACTGTTTTAGTTCACTTACACCGCTCTCATGGGGCCATTTCTGGACGCAGCAGGCAGCTGTTTGCAGAGAAAATCCTCTAAAAACCCACTGTACACTACCTGCTCAGCACCAAACAACAGGCAGACACAGTTAGCGACTAGCTGGTGAACATAGTGGAGCATTTAGCAGCTAAAGAGCCAGATATTTGCCTTGTGGTGGAGGCCAAAAACAGAGCTAAAATAAGAGTGAATATTGGAGTTACATTCATCACGTGGACACAAACTCAACTCCAAATGAATGATAATGTTTCTCCATAACTGTTTGCTAACAAGTTCATCATTTCAACTTAAAAGGTGATGATATGTAAATACTGTGTTCACAACTTGTTTCCGCTGCCCCCAAGTGGCCAAAAAAATCAGTTACTGCAGGTTTAACAATTACCTAATGTGACTTTATGTTTGGTTTACAGATCAGCACATTCTGCGCGACCTGGAGAGGAGGAAGATTCTGGTGTTCACACCGTCGCGACGCGTTGCAGGCAAACGGGTGGTCTGTAATGACGACTGCTTCATCGTCAAGCTGGCCTACGAGTCTGACGGCATCGTCGTGTCCAACGACATGTACCGGGACCTTCAGGGGGAGAAGCCGGAGTGGAAGCGCTTCATCGAGGAGAGGCTGCTCATGTACTCCTTCGTTAATAACAAGTGAGTTCTGCCTTCTTGATACAGAGCTTCCCTCGCTGTGTGTGAAGCTGTACTTTTTAGACTAATGTTTGTTTCACCCTGACGCAGGTTCATGCCTCCTGATGATCCTCTGGGCCGCTATGGACCGACCCTGGAGAACTTCCTGCGGAGGTTCCCAAAGACCCAGAAAAAACAGCCATGCCCTTATGGTGAGAGAACTTCTATAACACATTACTGGTCCTGTCTGGCATTGAGATGTGACACAAATGCTGTCCCGTGTTATGCCTAATGTTTTTAGCCATACTAGCAGCGTCGCTCTATAGATGCCATTGTCTGTCGTTCCACCAATTTGCTCCAAACTAAAAAATCTCAACAGCTATGGATGGTTTGCCATAAAATTTGGAGCAAATATTCATGTTCATGAATTGTAATTGCTTTGGTGATCCCTTAACTTTTTAAAAATTTGACCATGTCCAATACTAAAAAAAACAAAATGACTAATGACATTCCCAACAGCCTCAGCTGTACTTTTTGTCTAGTGCTAATTAGCAAATGTTAGCATGCTAACACACTAAACTAACACGTTGAACATGATAAACATTGGTCTGCTAAACATCAACATCAGCATTCTTATTGTGAGCATTTTAGCATGCTGACGTTAGCATTTAGCTCAAAGCAGAGCTCACAGAACCGCTAGCATAGCTGTAGCCTCTTTGTCTTGTTAAAACACAGCAACATGGTTAGCAGAATAGTTAATTGTAGTGTAAAGTATGTGAGATATGTAGTGAATGGGCTAAATCATGTAAAAACCATTGGTATGATGCTTTAAAATAAACTGATAATGTAGTAAAACAGCTCGTAAGGGCAGTTTGGCTTTTCATGCACAATTTTGACTTGGACATGTTACCTTTAACTTAATTTTCCTTTTTAATTAAAATGTTGTTTAGGATTGCAAATGAGTTAAAAAGCTAAACATTAGCATGTTAGCATTGTCATTGTGCATGTTAGCAGGCAGACGTTAGCATGTAGCTCAAAGTACTGCTTTGCCGGCCTCACAGAGCCATTAGAGCGGCTCTAGACTCTTATCAGCTCTGCTAAAATCTTCTGTTTCGTTCTTCTTTCAGGAAAGAAATGTACTTATGGAATCAAGTGTAAATTCCACCATCCTGAGCGAGCCAAACAGTCCAACCGCTCGCTTGCTGATGAGCTTCGGGAGAGCGCCAAGTACCCTTCCACTGCTCAGAAACTACCTTCAGCTCACTCTAGTCCTGTGCCTGGACAGAGCCTCTCGCTGGTGGAGGACATGGCAAAGAAACTGACTCTGGGACCTGAGAGTGGCTCCTCAAAGAAAGATCATAAAAATGCACATGTCGCTCAGGTGAAGGCGAGTCACCGCTCCAGCAAGAGGGCCACATCTAGAAAGGAGAAGACCAGCCAACACTCGTCTTCTGACCACGGCTCAGTGCGGCACAGTGGCTCTCAGGAGCAGCTGGACTCTGGTTTAGGCTCCATAGACAGTCAGCCAATGGAGGCCCCTCGGAGTGATCACCAGTATGGGCCGACATACGGGAGCTCTCAGCATACCCACAGTGTAAGACAACAGTACTGCCCTCCTAGAAGCGCCCCGTGCAGCTGCTGCTCACATGGCCCTTCCTCTCGGGGGACCACACCTTTCCAGCACCACAACCAGCATTACAGCCTCGGGCCCGTCAGCAGCCACAGCTCTGATAGGATTCCCTATGGCCCGCCTCATTACGCCAGCTACGGCGCATACCCAGTCAGCATGCCGGCGTACAGCCAGCTGACAGATTTCCAGCACAGCAGAGTCCACAGCCGCCAGCAGCAGCAGTACTGGTCCGATCCGTTCGGGGCTCATCCTCTGGCAGTCCGCAGCCTGCCGGGGGAGCGCTCACACTGGGAGCCTCCACGGCGGACACAGCCGAGTCCCGGCGGAGGGGAGGAGAGAGAGGTTGTCCGGAAGAAGCTCCTCGCTATCTTCAGTGCCCACTTGGTGGACACAGCCATGGACATGTTTCCTCAGCTGATGGATCCGCAGATGCTGGTTGCTGAGATCCTCATGCTGCAGAGTCAGAACAGGTCGCTGAGATGAGATGAAGTCCGGTGGCAGTCTGAACCCACGTCTTTCAGTGGAAAGACTGAAAATATAAACATGAGTTTGTGTATTTTTGTATTGTGGTATCCACCTTGCTTTGAATTGCTGTTGAATGCTTTGGATCTATGTTTCATTGCGAGTTGTCTCAGTGAACTGGATAAAATAAGAGCCAGTATGCGGTTGATACAAATTGTATCTTTATTTTAAAAAGTAATAGGAAAAAGTGGATTTTAATGCCACTTAATGGGATTAAAAGGGTTAACAACCTCTTACTCATAAGGTGCACTCAGTTATTAGGTACAATCTAATGAAATCCAGTACAACTGTTCTTTTATTATGCCTACTGACGCATAGGTGTTAATTTAATGATGTTTTTTTTGTTTGTTTTATTGTGGCATGGATGAGATTTATACTGAATATAAAAATATCTTTGTGTCATATTGGCACTGTACTGCTTTCACAGCCAACTATTGCATAAGGTTGGGCAATAATTCAGTTGTACCAACCCTCCAAGTGTCATGATGAAATAATGTTATTAGTTATTGTGGTACACAACTAATAAAGGCAACGCTTACCGTAAGTAATAATTAATCTCACATAAGATGAGATTTGAAACTAAAAACTGGCTTTATAATGCTTTACATTCCCGGTTTTGTTTATTTAATGTGTTTTTGCATTTGTTATTATGTTACTTTGTCCATATTGAGATGACAGTATGAGGAATGCAATGTTTTGTAACTGTTCAGACCCAAGACGAAAGCATGACTGTCAGTAGAGCATTAGTAGAGACAGTTTAACTCTGTCGGTATTTAATTTACCGTCACATTTATACTATTTACAAATTGACCGATGGTTGATTGAGCATGACAAACCTGGATGTTCTTATTTCGCTGTAGAGTAACAATTTTCTGAACGTCACTGTTAGGAAATAAAAATAAACATTTGTAATGACATGTCATGATGATTTACGACATACTCTAATGCAAATTAAGACTAGCTGTGTGTGCATGTGCATGTGCATGCGTGTGTGTGAGCTGTGCAGTCCTTGACTCGAGTTGTTATATTATTTATTTAGAAACACTTACAATATACAGTATGTTCATGCAGAAGCTTGTTTTGTGTCTGGGGCTACAACTAATGATTATTTTCATTATCAGTGAATCTGACGATTCCCTTGTTAATCGATTAATATTTTGTCGATAAAATGTCAGAAGATAGTGAAAAATACCCATCACAATTTCCTGAAGCCCAGGGTCGCATCTTCAACTTGCTTGTTCGAACAACTGTTAAAAAATAAAAGATATTTATTTTACAAAAATATAAATCAGAGAAAAGCAACAAATCTTCACAAATGAGAAGGAAACAGAACCAGGAAATGTTTGACTTTTTTGCTAGAAAAATTAATTAAATGAGTAATCGATTATTTTTTATGAAATAATTGTCTAATTGTTGCAACTCATTTTGTGTCATGCCCTCAAAATACTTTTTTTTTTAAATTTTTTTTTTACTGTTAATGAAATCTTGAGTGTTTGAAGGAGCCTTCAAATGTGGTGACAACAAGTTTGTTTGCATAGGTGTCTCAGTAATTTCATATACTGTATGAAGAGTAGAAAGTATCAGATCTTAATGTAAAAGTAGCAATACTGCAATATAAATACTCCATTACAAGTAAAAGTCCTTCAGTGGAAATGTCACTTAAGTAAAAGCAGGTATTATTAACAAAATAAACTCATAATGCAGAAAGAAACTCCAGCGAGTGTTATACTTTTGTATAGTGTATATATAAATGGGTTATAATTACTGATGCATTAATGTGTAAGTAGCATTTTACTGTTGCAGTGGGTCAAGGTGGATGTTTTGTATGAACAATCTTAATGTGTAAAGTAACTATATCTCCCAGATAAATGTAGTGGAGTATAAAGTACAATATTTGCTGGTGGTATAAAATGGAAATAAGTACTAATATTTAAGTACAGTGAGTAAATATATACTTTGTTATCCCACAACTATGCAAATAAGTTATTGCACTACAGTAGTTTTGCAAAACAGGTTTGTTGTCTTTGCATAGCACTGACACCTGTGTAGCGAATGTTCTGTAAAACATCTCTTCTGTGCAGTCTGAACACACGGAGTCAACAGGTCATCAGGCCCAAACAAACTTTCAAACAAGCTACTCAAGCTTTTTTTTAAAAATGGTTTTAATTTATTTAAACATGAAAAAACCCTCTTAAACTTCCATTACACTGATCCACAGTTACCACACACTGTGTCTGCATGAGGAAGGTGTTGAATGAGAAGCGTGGTCAATGATTGCTTCACATATTGTTATACAGCACGTTTAGTCACGGGACACTTAGCAAAGACAGACAACAAGCTGCTGGAGGAGGATTAAAAAAAGCTCAAACACTGGGTCCAATGATTAATGACTCATTCACAGAAACAGTTTTCCACTGATGTGCTCTTACTGTACTTTCCCTGCTTACGGTGCAATTTGATATTGACTCAGTACATATTAACACAGTCAAATGCACATGCACTATTACAGGAACACACGCGTACCTGAGTGAGGATGTGGAACAAGGAAATGTCTAGTTTCAGCAGACTGTCGATACTGTGAGATCAAATAAAACTTCATTGATCGTTGTGTGTGAATTAGGCCACTAAAGCAACAAGCAGTTGAAAATATATAAAATAAAAATATATAGTAAAACAGAGCCATATAAACATGCATGTTTAACATGTTAAATACATATCTATGAATGTATATAGGCCCATGTAAAGATGCAAAGTAAAAATTAGCACTTATGCTTATGGAGGTTATAAACAAACCAGTTCTGCAGCGGTGGAAAGTACATTTATTCAGGTACATGTACTTCCACTCCACAACATTTCAGAGGCAAATATTGTACTTTTTACTTCACTACATTTAGTAGTATTTCGTAGCAGTGTGAAGGTTAAAAGGAATATTGCTCTGCATTTTTGGGAAATATGCATATTTGCTTTCTTGTCAAGAGTTACATGAGAAGATCAATACCACTCTCACGACTGTAAGTAAACATGAATCTACAGCCAGCTAGCTTAGCGTCAGATCAGAAAACACATCGTTCTAGAGGGACAAACGACGTATTTTGTCGTTTCATTGGAGTACATTGGAGAACATATGGGCATGTGAGTATTGCATTCAGATAGACTTGTAAAAATGTGAACTTAACCCACTGATGACTGATGATTACAACTGCTGTAATGCAAATGTGAATCACTCTCTTACGAGTCATCTCTCCCTGCTGATAATCTACGAATGTATCTGCAACTCACAACTATCAGTTAAAAATGTCCTTTGAAAGTGTCCCTGCAAATACCAAACAAAGCAACTGGATGTAAAGAAATAAAAAAAAAAAAAAACTTATCTGACATGTGGAGACAAGTCAACACTGAGAGAAACATTCCACTTTTCTTGGAAAGAGAAAACATATGTGAGAAGTGACACCAAACCACGTGTTTTTAATCTGACTGAGGAACCTGCTGAACTTTGTGCAGCACTTTGCAGCATCATATTAAGATCTTTAGCAGCTTTTTTTTTTAATCAGTTGTGAAAACAGGTCGACTCTCTCTGTTCTTAAACCTGCAATAACTGATGTTTTTTTGGGCCACTTGTGGGCAGAAGAAAGTTATGCACACAACACTGACACATCATCACCTTTTAAGTTGATGTGGTGAACTTTTTAGCAAACAGTTGTTTATTTACTCATCCAGCAGTTATGGAGCAACATAATGATTCATTTAGAGTCGTGTTCCTGACCACCTGATGAATGTAAGTCCAATATTCACTCTCTTTTATCTCTGATTATGGTCTCTACCAACTCCTGAGGGATATATCTGGCTCTTCACCTGCTAAATGCTCCACTATGTTCACTGGCTCATCTCTAACTGTGTCTGTCTGTTGTTTGGTGCTGAGCAGGTCGTGTACAGAGGGGTTTTTAGAACTTTTTCGTGGAAAAGCAACTGCCTGTCCTAAGGGCTTTAAGGTCTATTGGCTGGATACACTGTTCTACTCAGACGTGTTTTAAATGCCATCTTGAAGCATGACTCATGTTCTGTCTGCACCTTAACATAATATGCAAATACTGAGGCCAGGATGAATGAAAGGATACACTCCACTGCAAGTGTGCACAAGTCAAGACACGACGTGCTGATTCTGTAAGAAGTACTCAGATCTTTTACTGAAGTAAAAGTAACAATATCACAGTGTAGAAATACTCTTACCTAAGTAAAAGTACAAATGTATTAGCATCAAAAATATACTTAAAGTGCCACAAGTTAAAGCACTCATTATGCCGAATGACCCATTTCAGAATAATGTTTATTATATTATAGTATTATAATTATTGATGCATTAATGAGTACATCACTTTAATATTGCAGCTGGTAATGGTGGTGCTAATTGTAACTACTTTATATACTGCCGGGTAGCTTAAACTATAATAATACATCATAATTTATTAGTTGATTTATATTTTGTATTAATAATCTGAATCTGCAAAGTGATCAAGTCTACTCAAATAAATGTAGTGAAGTAAAAAGTACAATATGTGGTGGATGTAATGTAATATAGGCCTGCTCTTGAATTTATTAAAGGTCTCATCACTTCCTGTAATTCTCCAGCAGTGTTGTTAACTTGAGATAGAAACATAAAGAAGACACAGCAGCAAATTTGACATCCACTGCCGACTTTCTGCTCTACCACTGAAACACATGCATCTCCAGATGAGACACTTCTTGATATCAGCTTCTTTATCTGCTTCACAGCCTTCGTTTAAACACTGTTTGAATGCAGCTTCCTGTGTAACTTCACACAGTCCAGTTCAAAAGGGCCTGACCTGATAACATTTGTGGAAAGTTTTGCTCTTGAGCTGTGCAGCGTCAGAATACAGGAACACATCAGCTACATCCACAAAACTGCTTTCCCAGAAAAGGGATTTATTTCCTGAAAATGTTTCAACAGGTTATAGAAGTTTGTAAATGACTCCTCCTGCTGGACTCACGCATAAATGCAATAGTGCTTTCATGCAGTGAGGATTCAGTTACAGTAAATTAAATGTGGGAATTTCACTGTAAAACAAAGTGGAAGACAAACTACAAATAAAGATATTCCTCCTTTATGCACATTTTGAAATCTGAATCGTTATTACTTGTTTTTAACTGCTGTTTTTTGCATGATTTTTCGGGCAAACATTTGCTTTGTTAGTTTCCGGTTGCTTTAGTGAATTAAGTTATTTTTCTGAACACATTTTTGTTTTTATCTGCTCATATTAACACCAGCAAAGTTGATGGCTGTCCAAAACTTCTTTGACTGTCAGGGAAATATCACATCTAACGAACAGTGTTCCAACTTCAGACTTTTCCTCAATTGATGTGAAATATTTTTATACTTCTTGAAACAATTTCTGTAACAGAGAAACATGAAAAACTGCCACTCTATCACTAAAATTGTGATATTTTGTTAATTGTTTTTCAAGGATCAAGGATAGAAGTAACTAATTACAGTAGGCACCTTCCTTACTGGAATTAAGATGATTTTTCATGTATGTGTACCCTTTTGAGCAGGCTGAATTTGATTTTTATTCTAACACTGTGTGTTTAGACGACTGAACTGTGCTTTTTTTTAACAGTTACTTCTATTACTGGCATTGTTGCATTGTTATCAATATTACACCAGGGTCACATTACATGTTAATAAAACACTTTATTGAACAGTGCAGAACAAAGGGAATAATAGTAGTCAAAAAGCTGCATACACAAAAATAAATTAGAAACAATTAACTAAATATCACAATTTCACTGTTAGTACTAGAAATATAGTACATTTGTGTATTTCTAGTAATAATAAGAGAAGTAGAAAAGGAGAAGACGGTGATAATGATGATGCCAGCATATCTCAGAAGATGGTAAAACTACATAAAAGGTGAAATTTCAAATAAACTACACTACCCGGAAGTCACATGGAGCTTGCGCAGTCGCAGTTTGAGTCGGTTTCATGACGCTGATTTTGTCTTAACCCAGTTACTGTAGCTAGTCCTCTGCCTCGTCTGTGAGAACTAGCAAATACATGTTGCAGTTATGTAGCACATAGAAGAGGGACTTAACCCCGCTGTGACTAGGTAACGTTACAGTCCTCCCTCGGCTTGTTAAACTACTGCGGCTCCGTTTGCCAACCTGCTAGCTAACTAGCTAGCTAGCCACTCGATAGCAAACAAGCTGGTGTGAGTTTGCGATGTGCTGCTGTTTGTTTTTCTCTCGTCTCGTCCCGTCTCGGCTAGCTATCTAACTCAGCTGCCGGGCGGCTAACCTAGCCACATTTTTCTGTTGTGCGGTGAGAAGCAGGGAATACACCGCATCCACCTCCTTATGCTGTTGTCGCTATCAAGTGTCCAGCTAAGATGTGGCAAAGTGTCGGGCTCACACTGCTGGTCATTGTGGCCACACTTGTCTGCGCGCTGCTCTTCATGCTGTTCGGTGAGTTTAAAGAAAATAAACTTGATGTGTTACTTACATAACTCGCTAAGCCATTTTGTAAGTGCTTCAACTGTTGTCAGTGGGGACGCAAAATTGCTAGCTAATAAGATGCTGCAGTAGCTGATAAATTTGCTAAATTATTCGATGTAAACAGTTTCCCTCTTAATGTCCAACTATTCCTTTTAAAGTTGGTTTGTTTGGCAGGTCAGAGTGTATTGAATGTCTTTGACCGGCAAGTTTCGGTTACAGTAAGGAGTTTCTATTTTTATCATGCGCAGAGGGAGGAGTCTGGCAGAAGTCAGAGCATAAACATGGCTGTTCCTCCACCACTCTTCTCCTCAGGTCTGCAGGTGTATTTTTACTCAGCACCAGCACCATCTCTCCCTCCTCTCCTCTACACCTGATAAGCGTTTAACTGGACACACCTGATCCAGCTAATCAGGTGTAGGTAGAGCAGGGAAAGATGGAAAAAATGAAATGTTGGAGCTCACCTAGCCCCAGAAAAACTCACCATTGTTTTTGAAAGTATTTCCTGAGTCCTCCAAGACTCCTTTGCAGTGGTGGAAGAAGTATTCAAATGATTTACTAAAGTAAAAGTAGCAGTACTCCATTATAAGTCAAAGTCTTGCATTCAGAATGCTACTTAAGTAAAAGTACAGAAGTATTATCAGCAAAGTGCACTTAAAAGTACTCTTATGCAGAATGGCCCCTGTCAGTGTTATATTATGTTATTGGATCATCATTATTATTGATGTATTAATATGTACGTAAATGGGACTTTAATGTTGTAGGTTTTCAAGGTGGAGCTAATTTGAACTACTTTATATGCTGTTGGGTTGTTTGATCTATAACAATACAATATCATATTTTATAAACTGATCACTTGTTTTGTATTTAAAATATTAATCTCAAAAGTTAGTAACTTTAGCTGTTCCATAAATGTAGTGGAGTAAAAAAAATACAATATTTCCCTCTGAAATTTAGTGGAGTAGAAGTATGAAGTAGAATAAAATGGAAATACTCAAGTAAAGTACCTCAAAACTGTACTTAAGTACAGTACTTGAGTGAATGTACTTGGTTACATTCCCCCACTGCTCTTTTGTCCGTCTGGATGAAAACATATTCCGTCCGCTGCACAAAATAAGCAGATTTCCAACCCATTTTTCAAGTTACAACTCTGTTTCCTATCAATGTAGCTATACATTGTATATAACAGAAGAAAAATATGAACACACAATTCAATATGAAAATATAAAATAATAAAAAGTAACGTCAATATAGGCAAATATTGCATATAATAATACTTTTCAGTTTTGGTTAATGTTGTACAAATTGAGTAAGGAGGTGTCATTTCTGGCTACCATATTTATTTGGATTAAGATACAGAGTCTCAACAGAAATGGGTTAAAAGTAATTTGTGAAATGCCTTCAAAACAGCAGTAAGTGTTGTTAAATTACCTTTTGGGATTTGCAAAGATTGGTGGGCGTTTATTTTTCAGAAAAACACGCTTTCCTCTGTGACTCCAATGTGATGTTAATACACGAGAGGCACGAATTGGTTTTATGAGAGCCTTTGTTGTGCCTGTAAATATCAATTTTCCCTTCTCTGCCCCTCAGGTTGGTATGTAGTCTGGCAGCTCTTCCTGTCCAAGTTCAAGTTCCTGCGTGAACTTGTCGGGGACGCCGGCACCCCGCAGGCCGAAACGCAGCCGTCCGAAACCAAGAGCGAACGGCCAGCTAACGCCCCAACACGAAATCGGCCCAGGACCGCACGCCAAAGAGTCGCCTCCCCAGAAAGCACTTCATAGATGATCCAGACAGCCACTGTGTATCCTTCACGTCTACTCATGAAACCTCTCTCACCATGACTGCTCGTCAGCCCTCTGCAAACGTCGTGTGTGACCATCAGAGATATTTCCCACTGACCCTGCGCTCTACACTACACAAGGACCTTGTGGACACTCAGTAGTCAGCCCTCCTCTTCACCAGGACACTTTAAACTGACCAGGCAGATCTCCTGGTTTTAAAGGGAAAAGCCATTTACGTACATTACTGTCCATTTCTTGATGTCACCTGTTCATATGTTTACTTATGTACACTGTCGTATATGTACTGAGCAGTGAGTCTAAGGCTCCACTCATGGTCCTCCTGTTGTCCTGCAATAGTGACGGCCAGCTTTCGTGAGCGGCCACGCTGCTTCCTGCCACCTAATGTGGAGAGTAAAGATGCTCCATCACACGAAGAGAGATATGTTAATTCTCTTATGTTCGTGTTTTAATCTTGTGTTTTTAACAGAAGTTAAGTCCTACTTTGAACAAAGTAGGCAGGTAACTGTTAAAAAATAGTGTCTACATCATTTCAACAGCTTAAGAAAAACTCAAAACTGAAACAGTGATTTGTACTGACAATTTTATTTTCTTGAAAGCATAACAAAGTGCAATGAAAGGAATGTTTATGCTGTCATTTTGTTGTTTCTTGCACAGTATACTCTACGTATTATGGACTACCACCCAGTAGATAACAGCCCAGAAGCCTCCAAGGAAGATGACAAATGACACGGCTTCATTCCAGTTAAAATGTGACCTTTTTTTCTTGCAACTTCTCCTTCACCTTTTTTTTTATAGATTTATACTTGAAGAGTCAGGAGAAGGTTTCAAGGACTGTTGGTGTTTAGAAGCAGCTCTACACATTGTCAGCTGATCTCTAGGAGCACTGAAACGAGGCTCCCTGCTGCCCGAGCGGTGTCTGAACCCTCTCCCGTTCCCTGTGCCTCTGTCTGTACCAGTGCCTGTCTAGATGGCATCCACTGTTTGTTACATGGCCTCCTTTTGTATAGACGACAGTAGCTTGTTTTCCATTACAGTGCAAATCAAAGCTGACCAGAGCCTAGTCAATATTTATGTAACATTCTCCCTCCAGGTAAAACCTATATTTTATCCACAGTGATTTTTCTTCTTCTTTTTCTTCAGTGGAGCAGTAGCTTCAAATAAATAATGCCATAAATATGTTGAGCCCTGACCTGTTTTTGAGGAAAACATCACTCTGGAGATGTGAATGATGGTTCAAAGTACTTTTTTTTTATTTTTTATATTGGCCATAAATTCCCTGTGTAATAAACATACAAAATACTTAATAAACTGCCTCATTCTATATACACACGTGAAAATAACCATCCATTAGCCATTTGGAAATTTATTTTCATTAGAGCTGAAATTATTAGTCAGCCGACAGAAAATTAATTATTTCAACTACTTTGATAATCGATTAATCTTTTGTCATTTTTTAAATAAAAACAACTGTCAATTTTGTAACTTTTCCGATGTTTTATAGACCAAACGATTAATCGAGAAAATATTTAGGAGATTAATCGATAAAGAAAACAATAGTTGAGGTGTGTTCAGACAGATATTCCCCCTCAACTTGATATCACATATAGGCAGATAGATATTTTATTGATCCTGAGAGAAATTTAGGCATCCAGTAGCTTAAACAACACATACAAAACACCAACATACACAAAAATATAAGAATACGAATGGAAAACCACAGCCGTGAAGTGATAGTCTAACTGCCAGAAATACTACAGAATGGAATGAAATGAAGTAAAATGGAGTAAATTAAAATGTAAGGTGATTAAAAGTGCAGGTAGTGCAAATAAGGTGATTAAAAACTGTGCAAAAAAAATGATACTGCAGATAATATAAAAAACAATTAAAGATAGTAAATATATAAACAAATACAAATGCAGATTGTGCGTACATGTTTCTCCAGGCAGACTTTGACTTTCCTGCTGATTTGTGTCACTTTCTTGTGGACCTCCTGACACACTAGAGTTTGAACACTAGGTGGCAGTATCGCACTGATAGAAACCAGCACCCAGACAAACTTCAGTGTCACAGCTTAAAGGAAAACACTTGACAGTTGAGTAAGATAGTATATGTTTTATCAGTATTTGTGATTATATGAATCCACGTGGATGAAGAATAAAATCCTTTAACTTATCTGTCTTCTCTTTTTTGTTTGAAGACGTGTTACAACTTAAAACTAGACTGTAATAAAACTGTGTTTAGACGTTTAATGAAAAACGAGAAAAAAAAGGAAATGCTCTAATAAATAGAAATATTACTTTATTGATACGTCTTAGTTTTAATTCATTATTATTGATAGTTTATTTGCCTAGTTTCTATCAGTGAAGGGTTCACGAAGTTTCCCTAATACTCTGGAACAAACAGTGCAGCTGTTTTGTTTTTGAGTGGAATTCAGAAACAAAAACAGATGCTAAAACACACAAAAATAAAATACTAAAAATAAAACAAATACTAACACAAAAACACACGTCCGGACTCCAGTGAACTCCTCTGCTAACCCGTCTCTCTGCACCCTTTTCGCTCTGCTGGCTGATTTCAAATTGCTGCCATGAATTAATGTCCCAGAACTCAATGCAGTGAATTAATCTACTGTATGTATAATCTGATTTGAGTCTGTCTAGCTTTAAAAGACCATTTTAGTCTTTGACAGGGCTTAATCCATTTCAGCCCCAAGGGTCATTAGCTTATTCCTAAACTGCTCGTACTTAATACAATGCAAATACGCAATGATTGTGACTGCAGATGTGTAGCAGAGTGAGATCTAAAGGATAAATACAGATTTATACATAAAGCTAAAGCAGTAAGTTAAATATCCTACTGACACTTTTTAAAGTTCAAATGTATTGAATTTCCTCAGAGCTTGTGTTTTTTTCAGACCCTTTTCTGTGTCAGTCAGTTCTTTTGAAACTTTTGAAATTATCATTTCACTCACGACTGCAACACAAACTTATTTTGCATCTGCAGTTATTTACTTTGTATTTGCAGTTTGAAACCCAAAAAACACCAGGACCACAGTGGTGGAAAGTAACTAGATACATTTACTCAAGTACTGTACTTAAGTGTTTCCATTTTCTGCAACTTTATACTTCTACTCCACTAAAATTCAGAGTGAAATATTGTACTTTTTAGTCCACTACATGTATCTGAAAGATTATTAACACAAAATACGATAAACAAATACATTTTGATGTATTATTAAAGACAGCAGTTTATAAATTAGTTAAATTAGCTTCACATTTACCAGCTGCAACATTAAAGTGACACTAGAATGCATCAATAATTATAATCCAGTAATATATGTTATTCTGAAATGGGGAATTCTGCACAATGAGTACTTTAAGTATGTACTTCTGTACTTTTACTTGAATAGAATTTTGAATGTGAGACTTTTACTTGTAGTATTTCTACACCATGGTATTGCTGCTTTTACTTAAGTGAAAGAGCCGAGTACTTCTTCCACCGCTGCAAGAACATAAATCTAATTAAATGCAAAGAAGAAATATTTAAAGTGCAGTAATTGCTACATTTCACTGTGGTATGGCTCAAATGTTGAGAATCCACTCGTCCAGAGTATCCTGCATCCATCATCTACTGGAAAACAGATGCAGAAAATTAAGAAACCACCCTTACAGTAAATTGACTTTGAGGCAAACCTTCACTGGTAGTTTTATTCATACTAATGATGCCACCTCTCCCTCAGATCTGGCTGAGTGTGTTTCTGCCTACAGCTGGGGCCTTTTTTATTTTTTATTTTTTTGAGAAAAGGAGGCCCTGCTGAGCTACGAAGCTGTAATTTCAGAGCCTGCAAATACTTTACAGGAAATGATTGTGGTAAGCCAAGGAAATGACATAGAGTCTCCAGTGCTCCTCAAACTCTCTCAGCAAGAGCCAAGCTTAGCTCTCTGCTCCTGTTGATGGCTGTAGGTATTGCACATTACCTCTCTAATGACCTGTCACTGTTGGTACACCCAACAGACAGGTGAGCATCTGACTTCTTGATTGCTGCTGCTCTTGCGTATCACTGCGAATTTCCATCTCAGCAGCCCAACACCTGTTTGCTGTTTCTCAACTCGACTAGACGGTATCTCATCGGGGAGCGTGGAGACAACTGCTCCAGGGGATTGAGCAAAATGCAGCTTCAGCTCTCTGTCTCTGCAGCACCTTCCGTAGTTGTGCAATTGTGGTAAACTAAAGACATTTATGAGATGTTTAGCACGCTGCCCTTGGTGACACACACACAGAGAAGCTGCTGCTGCTGCTGTTGAGTCCAGGACTGTGTTCTGGTCTGAGTGGATGTATTTAGAGCTGCCAGGACTAAAATAACTCATTGATTCACCAATCTCTCCCCAGGTCTCAAGCATTAATCAGCCAAAAGCTATTTTTCCTCACTTGTTTAGAGCCACAGGATGTCCTAACAAAGATAGTTATATCAAGTGAGAGCTAGCTGGTGAGATAGCCATGGCTAGCTTTAGCTAAAGCTAAAACTAAATGTACTTATTGATGTTTCCCTAGCTTTTATCTGTAATTGAAAAATATCAATTTTGATTGACTAACATTTTAGTAATTCAGTTTATTACTCAACATAACTAAATGAGGCAGTAGTAAAATCCAACCATGATGGAGAAAACCCCCCAGCTAATCTCCTGCTAACGGTAACTAGCTTAGCAGAGAAGTAGCAGTAACTGCCATGTCAGCTTTTGTCTCTGGTGGAATTCATGCAATTAAGTGGGGTTTAAGTCACGTATTTAAATGTATTAAATTGTAAATTATTTTATTATATTGATTTCAATATAAAAATTGATAGCAGACACCTAGCAAAACAGATTTGTACAGACATTAACACCCCCCCCAGAGTGAAATGTCTTGACAAATTGCCATGATATTTGATGCAGACATTCATGTTTCCCTCATATGAATTGTAACTTTGTTAATTCCTTAACTTTTCATCTAGCGCCATCATCAGGTCAAAATTTAATTTGTTCAATACTTTGGTTTATGACCAAATACCTGCAAAGCTAATGATATTTTCATGTCCTTTGTGCTTAGTGCTAATAAGCATGCTAACATGCTAAAGTAAGATGGTGAACATGGCATACCTACATGTCAGCAGTGTCAGTGAAATGTATATAGACATTGTATGTTGTTGTTCATTGTTGCTTTTTATATTTTTTCACCTAACCCTGTCTTTGTTCGACTATGTTGTCTTTGTTTTTAGTCTAATCTTCCTGAAAGCTGTGTGTAAGTACAACTTAAAACCGGAGTCAAATGCCTTGTATGTGTACACGTGCTGATTCTAGTTCTGATTCAATGTGAGCATGTTAGCATGCTGATGTTAGCATTAGCTCAAAGCACCACTGGGCTAAAGTACAGCTGAACTGCTAGCATGGCTGTCGACTCTTATTCTTGTTCGGTATTATGTAGGTTCTATGGAAATTGTTTTTTGGATAAAATAATCAGCTGAAAAAGGCATAAAATGAAGGCATTACTCTTCTCTATCTGTTACTCAGTTTGCCAGCCAGCCTGAAAACTTTAAACCCTTTTTCTCAACTTCACTGCTTCTGTAGTTTCTGCTCTCTGCTCTCTGTGCAGGGCAGATTAGCAGAGATGTAAGATGGACCTTACATGTCCTGATTTACCGTGTCTGTCTGCAGTTTGGGTTAAATGGGAACCCTTTTTAAAGTCATTGCAAATTCCTTTCTTTCTCATCGCCCTGGAGAGCGCAGAGAGGAATGCAGTGAATAATAAAAACAGTTAGATTGCTTGTAAGTGCCAGCCTGTGTGAGCTTGAAGGATTTTTAATGAGATTTTCTGATTGGGAGCTGAAGGGGGGAGGTTGGAAGTCTCACTGCGGTCATGGGCATCTCTTTCTTCACACAGTCCCATCAATCTATCTATAAAGCAGCTTCTCCACAGGGAGAGACTATATTTCACTCAGAATATAATGAAAGAGAGGAAAGAGGGGCAGGTGAAGATGAGGAAAACACAAAGTCCTACAGTTAGTTACTGTAGCTGTACACAGCCAAACCTCCAACTTTATGTTTCCAAGACGCTCCGTCATTCTATACATTTCATCAATTCACTACACTTTGAACCAGAGAAAATGTGTTGCAGCTGATAGGGTCCCTCTGAAAAAAACATGTTTCTCACGGTCCAGAGAACATATGTCTTGTCCTTTACTTGCCCCTCATTATTCTCTCTGCTTGTCATATCTAATGTTCTGCAAGCAAAGTGAAGAAATGCTTGGCACAGGCACCTGATCCAGCTGCCCTGTCTTGCTTTCAGCCCCCATCTTTAACTGACCCTCTTTTTAAGATTAGAGGGTACAACTAACTCTGATCAGATATGACTTGAAATCAAAAATATCCCGCAGGGGTCCACGAGGATGTGATTTAGGTTTGACCACAGTACCACAAGAAACTAAAATCTGGTATATTTTATTTACAAATGTAGCTGTTTATTGCTTTAGATATAAATTCTGTTTCTTACTACTGAAATGATGAAATCATCTTATCTTAAAGAGATATTAAATGTACGAGATTGATATTTCAGTGTAAGTGTTCATTCTTGACCTTCATCTGCGAATGAAGACCCTGAGATGCAGTTAAAACTAAACATATTAGATTTAAGTTAAGTTAAAGTTCATGTTTGATCTTGGAAATAGTAGTTTCACAAAAAAAACTTAATTTAAGGGCCACTTATTAGCTTTCTTTGCCAGCGCTTGACATGATAACTGAGCATCTGCTGATGATGACCATGAGATGTAATTGAGAGCTTTGGAAAATCTAAATCTACTAGATGTGCATGAAAGTTCATTTGTGACCTTGGAAAAAGTAGTTTGACAAAAAAAAAACTCTTAATTCAATGTCCACTTACTAGCTGTTTTTTTTTCCTCGCTGTAGCTTGACATGACAACTGAGCAACCTCCAACCGCTGATGAAGACCATGAGATACAGTTGAAAGCTCTGGAAATAAGCTAGTACATAGACCTTGAGTGATTTTTTTTTTTTTAGCAAACTACCATCTCCACTTCCATGCTCACATATAAATCTTGTGTGCTTTACCAGAGCTTTCAACTGCATCTTACGGTCTTCATCAGGTTCAGGCAAAAAAAACAAACTAGTAAGCTTTATATTATTTTGAATTTCAGTGTCCCATAATTACTTATATGGTGTTAGTGCATTTCTGAGAGGGAATATTACATTTCTACATGAAAATGATCAATATTTATAGAAATTAATTGGTGTTGCCTCGTGGCTTTAGTCCGAAAATATCAGTATTGGCCTTAAAAACCCCATATTGTTTAATTTCTATGAAGGCCTATCGACCTGACCTTTCCTATCATCCAGCAAGTTTTACATTTTGTTCCATACCGTAAATAACACCTTCCTCTGGCTTATTCTGCCCTCTTCATCCTCTCTTGGGAGTTTCTCTTTTACTATGAGAAATCTGTTATGTCAAGAGAAATTAAACGACACGGTCACATGGTTAAGAACAATCCTTTACTTTGTGGAGAGCTCCACACACACATATCAACATTAACATGATTTACAAGGAGATTTACTGTCACACCCAGCAGTAAGACACAAGATCAACGACATTCTACAGGTAAAAATGAAAAAACAGGACATCTCATAAGGTGCTTCATAATATGCGACAGGAATGTTATGAAAAACGTCTACATAATCCTACAGAGACACCAATACTGCAGCTACATTATATATATATATATATATATATATATATATATATATATATATATATATATATATATATATATATATTCATACCATAATATAAAACAATCTACACAAAAATAGAGCAAATATTTACAGAACAGACTATTTACAGCATCCAAAACAGGCTTAAAGATGAAGAGCAATATATATATATATAATGTAAATATATATATTTATGGTAGATTAATGTACACATGGAGTCTGTGGTGAAATGTACTGGAGCAACATGGTTGAAAATCACAAGCTGGCTAACTGCAGCAACTGTTCTTTGAACTGCTGTGCGTGGTGCGAGAGGTCAGTGACTCTGTCCACCATCTCCTGGATGGCAGCTGTGTTCGGGTAGTTCAGGGCGGCCGTTTTAGTCGCAGCCACCACCGTCTTTAACAAGTCACACAACACGTTGCTGGAGTTCATCACCCTGTTGGCCACCTCTGGAGCTGAGGCCTGCCTGGACAAAGTGTCTCCGATGAAGACCAGTTTGTGGGCGCTGAGGATGACGAACTTGCTGTGCGCCACGAAGATGCGCGGAGGCTGCCCGGCGCTGACGCAGCCAAAGAAGGCGTCCACGGCGCTGAGGAGCGTGACGAAGTGCTGCTCACACTGCTCGGAGTAGAAGCTGAGCAGCTGGCGGTCCCGAGCACAAACGTGGGTGGAGGGGGACAGGGAGGAGGACGAGTCCGAGGGGGAGGCTGAAGTTATGCCCGAGTGTTGGTGTGAGATCCACTGTGTGATGTCGTTCTCCACGGGTTTGATCACTTCCTGCTCCAGCTTCTTGAACTGATTGATCTGTGAAGGGTGACGAGATTTAGATTATTTTCTGATGGTTAACATGAACCACATCCTTCAGGTTTTACTGAGATAATCGTGTGGAGGTCAAGCTCTGTGGTTAGAATTTTTCTGAGATTAAAATTCTGCCCCCTGGTTATAGGACACACAAAAAGAGAAATCTGCTTCCGTCATTTTTCAAGCAAAAATGTCAAATTATTTGCTGGTTCCAGCTTCTCAAATATGAGGATTTGCTGCTTGGTTTGATCATATATTGTAGTAAATGAAATATTTTTTTGGTTTTGAACTCCTGGTCAAATAAAACAAGCGTTTTTCACTACTTTTTGACATTTCACAGAATAAACGATTAGTTGATTAACTGAGAAAATAATGGGCAGATCAATCAGCAATGAAAATATTCTTTAGTTGCAGCCCTACCTCCAACAGTCACAACAGGAGCACATTTTGGGTAGTTAGATGACTAAAAGGGTTAAAGCGCCTGAAGTATTTGTCTATAACATATACATAATATAATATTAATGACTAAATAAGCAACACAGTTAAAAAAAACAACATCCTTTGTTATTATTTAAGAGTTTCCCTCAAAACTCAGCTAAAGTGCTTCATCAGAACTGTGTGGGCGTGGTTTGATCAGATTTGACTGACAGTGGTTAGGAAACGTAAGCAAAAAACCCCACAATTGTCAATACAAAACTTTGGCAGAAAATTGTTTGTTCATGTAGAACCACACTGCTCATAGCAAGAAGCTGATTGAGAAAAAAATGTTTTCAGGGTGTCTAATCTCTGAGTTTAGTTTTCTTCTATGTGTAAAGCTATGAGGGTCCAACTGGCTGCAAAAAAGGCTCCAAATGTTCGACTCCCTCTGGCCTGACTTTTGTCTCACAAAGTCTCTGCACCCAGGAGACCCAAAAGGTCAACAGCTATGTGTATCTGATGGTTGGGTATGAATGTATAAATATTTATGATTGATAACAGAGAGTCAGGTGGAGGTAGAGTCTCACCTGTTCCTGGCCCAGCTGGACTTGACTCTGCTTGATAATGTTTTCTTTGTCCAGCAGCTCCTTCTGCTGACGTTCGAAGTCGTCTTTGCCCTGTGGACGAAGACAAGTAGGTGAGAAAAGGCACGCAAACGTACTCACAGTCCAGGTTTCACCTTTGATGCATCCTACATGAAGTAAGACATAATCTCTGTAAAACAAAGTCAGTAGAAATAAAGCAGATATAGGAATGAGAGTAGGTTATGAAACTTAAAATCATAAAAAAAAAAAAAACAGAAGGATTGAAGATTGAAGGACATTTGCTACATTAAATCTTCAATTTAGTGGCTATATATCAGCTATATATATATATATATATAAAACTGACTTGACTTAACTTGACAGTTGTTGCTGATTTAAGATGAAATACATGTATAGTATAAGAATCTATGGTTTTCTCATTCAGGCTGTCACAGAAACAAGACATATATTAAAGCCCCTATGAGCACGATTTAAAAATGTCTGACTTCTAGTGGTAGTATTAAAAAAGACATTCTGGTCTCATTTTCCAACAAAGCACTTACGCCATCAGGATCATTATAAAGATGTAATGATCCCATTAAAATTCTACACATAAGGGCTTCAACCTGATCTGAGCTATATCTTTTTAGCCCAGGCTTTTCTCACTCTGAGGATTTACCTGCAGATGTACATAGTCGTAGTCCTCCATCCAGCTTTTCACACACTTCTCGCTGTTGTTCATGTTGTCTTTGTCTTGGCTGGAGGACACAGGGAAGGGCTTGGTCTGGCCTCCGTAGTTCTCATTGTCGGAGGAGGGTGAGGTGAGCGGGGGGATCATGTTCTCATCAGGTGTGCTCCCGATGGAGAAAGACCCATCCATGTGCGTCCGCCTAAACAGCAGCTCAGCACTGCTGCCTATTGTGGAGGCCAGCTGCTTGGCGTCATCGGGAACAGTCCTGGAGACCATGACGAAGCGATCCAGGTCGTCGCTCTTGTTGTGGTGCTTGCTGGAGGACGCTAGGGCGTTCAGAGCCCAGTTGCAGTTCTCCAGGACTTGGTAGATCTGCAGGAGGATCTGCTGCGAGTCCTCCAGGCGTCCCAGCTGCCTTCTCAGCTTACTGTGCAGGCTGGAGTCTGACAGAGCTGTGGCGTTTGCTGCAGCCCCTCTACCAAACACAACAAAGTCCCCCAGAGCAGCCCGGACCCTGTCTAGCACTGTGCGGACGTCGTTAGCGTGGCGCTCCATGAAGGGAAATGTCCTCCAGTGAGGGGAAGCTGCCATTGAATGTAAACCCCCGACTGAGGCCTCCACGGCCTGCTGCAGGCGGTACAACCTCTGGACAGCAGCGTCCACATCCAGAGCGAGGCGGCCCTCGGAGCTGGAGCCCGTGGAGGACGAGGAGGTGGACATGCTGCTGCGTGTGCTGCCGGTGCTGGAGAACGACAGACGGTTCACGCCATCCGTCACGTCTGCTACTGCACGAGCATCCTGAGCGGGGATGTCGTAGATGCCTTTGCTTCCATCTCTGTCAGTGGGCGAGGTTCTGTGCTGGGAGGGCTGCATGCCGCGGGGGATGTCGTATATGTCCCTCTGTGACCCCGCCCCCGAATGAAGGGCAGGTGGAGGTACGTCATAAATGCCTTCGTTGCCGTTGGTACTTGGGTGTTGGTGATGGGCAGGAGGCTCCACACTGGGGGGGAAATCATAATGCGACTGGGGTGTCTGTGTGGGCTTGGTGAGGACAGGTGGAGGTACGTCATAGATGCCTTCCTGTTTGTGTTTGAGGGGCTGCGGGAAGTCGTAGTTTCCCTCCTGGAGGGCGGGGTTGGTCCTGCAGGGAGGCACCGAGTAGACCTGCAGGCGAGGACAATCATTAGGTTTACATCCAGTGCAAATTCACAACCATGCAGCACAATCAGAGTGTTTATGTTTGTTATTTATTTACAAGTGCCTAGCACACATGAACATAACTTCATCACATTGCAAAGGAAGAACTTTGTCTTCTGTCCCAGACTCTACAAATAAATTAGTTTCTTATAATCATTCATCCAGAAAAACTCATCAGAAATGAAGGACATTTTACTAAAAAGAGTAGCCCTTAAATCCTCACATAGAGAGCAATAAAACATGAATCTTCAATCTCACCTAAATCACATAACAAACAAAGTCTTTCTCTTCAGGGACACCAGTAAACCTGCCTGTTTCTGTAGCTAATGGCACTTAAAAGTGGTTAAATTCTGCTCACATCAGGCTGCACGCTGTGGTTGTTTTTCATCAGACAGTATGTGTGTAATTTAAGTTTGTACCAAACATCAACAGACCATCTTTCTTTGCAAATCAGGAACATGCTGTACTTAAATACTGTCTGAATTTAACAAACAGTCTAATGTTCAGCGGTGGAAACCGACTTATTTATGCTTCTAGAGGCTACAGTTTTAGCCAGACTTTGGACTGAATTATTTTATTCTCATCACTCCGTGTAATGATCTCTCCTTTCATCAAGTCTCAGTGCTGTTACAGGTTTCTCTAATCCCGTACAAGTTTTAACGTTCACATGACATTTAAGAAATCAGCTTACTGGAAGAAGTCGACTGTAACCCGCTGAGTGCATGTAAACACACTGAACATCCGCGGTTTTTCACAGTTTGTGCAGCAGTACTGCAGTTAGAAAGAGAGGAAGTGAAAGACCTTCTGGCTTGAGTAGATACTATATTTGAAACCTCAAAGTTTCTGCCTTTGATTCCTTCCTCTAGTGCAGAGTCAGAGTACAACAAAGCTTTAACCTCCCACTAACTTGACAGAGTCTGACGTTCATGGCTCAGAGCATGATGGGAGCGCAGTGGGGTGAATAAAATGGTGGCCTGTAAGTGATTTCCATCAGCCTTGAAATGCACTCTTTACAGCTAGACAGGCCTGCCCAAACTGTAATTAGGAAGGACGCAAATAACAGGTCCCAGCATATTTCAGGTTATTACAAACAAACTGATGGCGCTCTGCCTGGTTGGGTCTGGAAGTCTGGTGAAATCTTAGAGGGTCTGGAAAGAGAAGAGTTATGTCCTTGACTTTTTTTCCCCCCCTGCTGGAGAGTTCAGACCCAGAACCATACTCATGGAGTTTTGGTTAAACTCAACTGGCAGGCAAAGCTTTCATTTCATGCAGCCGCAAGAATGTCATAAATATGACGTTTGACGTATTATTCATTTATTACAGGCAATTAAGAGAAATACTAGGAACTGTATCAATAAACATAAAATAATATTTTCTGGTCATACGCAGAGCTACCACTTCCTTAATTCAACTTTGTTTGACGGAAATAAACGGAGTGTCTGACTGATGTGCCCTCTCATTGTGGTGAAAGATCTACTAGTTGTTGAAATGTTCTCTTACCCCTTGTGAAGAGGGAGGTATGTCATAAACGCCTTGTGTCCTGGGGTCCATTTGAGACGGAGGAACGTCATAGACTCCTTGGTTTCTGGCACCGGGGTACATCTGACCAGGTGGAATATCGTACACCTGAAACATGAAACAAACACAAGATAAACACCAAATAAGGGTAAAACCACATATTAAACTAATAGTATGAGTTACACTCACAAATAACTAGTTTGTTCTTTAAAAAACTCAATAGATTTTATTCAATTAAGGTAAATTGCAGCCTTTTATTTGGTAGAAGCTCCACTTGTTTTGCTTTAAATAAAGCAATATACCATAAAACTAGCTTTATTCAACGGGTGAAACTAACATCACAACGGCACTGAAGGGTTTCTCAGTTTAAGACAAGATGGCAGGACAAAACTGTCAAGGATCTGAGAAAAATAACATCACTGCAGAGAACAGGATATGTGGTCGATTAAAATACAGAACACGCTGAAGATCAAAGAAACTGTTTCCTCGTTCTGACAACTACAGACCTCCTACTGTATTTGCCTCAAACCATTCTCGCTGCGTGGACTACAGACATTTCTGTTTGTTTGAATAATTGATTTTTAACCTTTTCCACATTTTTTTTTATCACCAAAACTAACCGATTTGATCAAAAACACAACACAGAAACCATTTCAGCTTTAACAAATAAAGACCCATATTAGTGTGTTTGCATGCTATACACTTTTTGCCATTTCTGGATATATTTTTGCAACTATTTCAGGCAGCCATCGCCTTCCATTCATTTCTGTTTGGTAGGAATATAATTTTGGTTATTTTTGAACCTCTTGAAACATGTTTGAGTTGTGTAATCCACCACAGCGACCCTCAGGTTAGCATACATTTATCTCTATAATGCAACAACTAAAAAAATAACAATTAATGTACACTACACTTTTGACTGACATTTTACATTTGACTTTATTTTATAATTTTCTTTTTTTTTTGTTTATGATCACAAGTGAGTTCTTTAGGAGTTTTTAGAATATAAGTAATAGCAGATTTGAGCCACTTGAATCCCTTTGAAATCAATCAGTATGTACACTGGTGGTTATTCACGTTATTAGATTTACATTAGACTTTATTATTAGATTGTTAAGTAGACAGAATAGGTCATAGTGGCAAACTGTACATGCTGTGGGAACATGAGACACCTACCCCCTGTGATCTACTGGGTGGGACATCATAGAGGTCCTGCTGGTTGTGCTGGCCTGGGCTGTAGGTGTAGGACTGTCCCACTCTGGTCGGGGTCACCACCTGTCCAATCACAGCAGGGGGAAGAGACAAACAATCAGAGCTGCTGTCTAAAAAATGACACCTGGGGAACAGCAGTGCTCAGGACAAATACACTCCTCCTGCCACCCAGCTCTCCGACTGCTGTACATCTGTCCTCCTTCTCCAGTGCTTTTGCCTATTTTCATTCCCAGTCCTCAAGTGACCCGGGGACAATAAGTGATTACAGTTGAGGCAGATATGTTCTGGCAACAGAGACGTACCAACATCCTCTCTGTTTCAGGCTATTTGTAAAGAACCCAGGAAACCAAGAGATAAACAGAGCTACAGAGCAAAGAGTCCGACCTGGGACCATTTCCTGTCAGCTCTATACTGTATAACATCTAATAAATGCAAAAATACAAAACACAAATCCTTTAACAGTGCTGTAACTAACAATTATTTTCATTATCAATTATTTTTTCAGTTAACTGATTACTTGTTTTGTCAATAAAAATGTCAGAAAGTAACAAAAAATGCCCATCACAATTTCTCAGAGCCCAAAGTGAAATCTTTAAATGTCTTGTTTTGTCCGACCAGCAGTCCAAAAGCCAAAAATATTCAATTTACAATGATAGAAAACAGAGTAGAGCAGAAAATCCTGACAGTGTAGAGGCGGAAACAAGTTTGCTAAGTTAAGCTAGCTAACATTAGCCTGCGTTAGCTAGTCGTTATTCCAGACAGTGTAAAGCTATAGTAGCAGCAAAACCCCTGAGTGTATGTAATAAACCAAGGTTGGGGTTTATTGTTATGTATTTATTTTTCTCTGTTACACAGTCTCTCTTTAAAGGCCTAAAAACGTAAATATTAAGAGCAAGCGAAAGAAGTGCAACTTAAGCTAGCTAACATTAGCCCATTAGCTAATGGTCATACAAAGTAAGACAAAGTAAGGCTGTATAGCAACAAAACCTCTGAGTGTAATGAATTAAGTAAGGGTGCTTTATATTGGTTATAAATTCAACTTTTAATGTCTATGAGGAAGATTGTGTTTTAACCTAAGAACTGAAATATTTAGAGCAAGAGAAAATTGAATACAGAACTAAAAACCGATGGGTTCATATTTCAACAGAGGGCTCTACTGGAAAACGCATCACAATCCCGTAGTTCAACTAATAAAAACTAAATAAAACATAAAACTAATGTGGTTCAGTTGAGCAGTAAAATGAGCACAAGTAAAACTTCAGCAGCACTTTGTGAAAACAATAAGGAACTTTAAATCCATGCTTTTTAGCTAGCAAGGACTTCATCTGAAGGGAAGATATTTTATGATTAACAGGCTATCTGAGAAGGAGTTTTATCGTAGTACTGGCTGGATTGTGAGTTTTTTAAATCTCAGAATCTGGTGAAGTAATCATTGGGTCATTGGTATTGATGAGCAACCCTGTTATAAACCCAGGAATTTTGTGCTGCAGGATTTAATACACCTTTAAAATATTTTACACTGTGGTGCAGACGGGCTACAGAATAATGGTGTGATTACTGCTTGGAAAAAAAAAAAAAGAAAACACAAAACACACACATACTGTTGGCTTCACCTACACCTGTGACATTTTTGCCCTTGTTAATTTTTTAACACATTTTCCCTCCTCTTTTCCCGTCAGTGCTAATCAGTCCCTCCACACCTCCTAATCCCAGTGTTTCCATCCCCCTCCCCCCCACCAGTCCTCCCCCTAAAAGCAGAGCTGCAGACCTCCTTGCTGCATCAGACAGACAGAGGAATGCTGGGAATGTCCTTCCCTGAGCCCAGTACTCCTCTCCTGCCCCCACGCACCACTATCGCCACACTGGAGTGAGCAGGGTTCATTAATAGGGCTCGAAAATAGGAACCATACGCATGGCTTCCTGGCAGAGGGGAAAGTCTCCAGGGAGGTATAAGACTTTAGCCCCTGTATCCACTCATAGGTCGCCGTATAGCCGAGTTAATATCCTAATACCATCTCTCGTACTGTGCAGACTTTTATCGGAGCGTGAGCAGTAGGAGCCGTAACTCAGAATGGGATTAATGTTTCTGAGGAAGCAGCAGAGCTGAAGAGGAGGAGGAGGAAGAGGGGGATGGTTTGTAAAAGAGATTTATGAAAAAAAAAAGGTAAAAGAGGGGGAAAGTGAGAGGAACGGAAAATGAGAGTACGTCGCCTAGTATGGAAAGGAATGCCATTCATCTGAGCTGGAGTCTGAGTAACAGTAGTCCATATGGTTCTCATAAGTCCAATCTGAACAAGCCCGTGGTGATTTAAGGTGTTCATTGTTGGCATTCCTGTCCCTGCATACATCATCCCGAACGGGGCCTGTGGGGTCAGAGCTGAAACATACACCGTGGGCTTTAAGTGCATCAGACCGGGGCTCTGAAATAAACTAGCTGAGGAATAAATAGCCTCGCTGCTTTTGGGCTCTTGTCACGCACTGTCGTTCACACACTTCAGGCTGTTGAAGAAAAAAAAAAGATGTTCTATCCACTTTATAGCATAAACAGTAAAGTGATGGAAACCATGTTATCACCATTTGTTCATGGATGTGGCATCTGGCTGTATAGCACTATGGAAATGTTCATTATTGGGGAATTGTTAACTGGCTCCTCTCAGACAAAATTTAGACAACTAAAAAAGTTAATATTTTGCAACTCCTATATTTGTTGTCTTACTTCTATTTGGGGGATGATGCTCCAAGTTTTTGACCTACAATTGCCATATTTTGGGGGCTTTAGGGGATGTAAACATGAAGTATAATGCTGCCATGGAGTCGGTTAATTACAGTAGCTGGGGACTACAACGTTTTTAAGTCTCTATTTGTTTACATACAACTGTCACCATTACAAGTATGCAGAATTAGCTATTAGCAGTTCCTGTTTGCAATGTACCCATTGATGTACAGACAACTATCACCAAATTACTTTGATTACTTAAAAATGCATTGATTCTCAGTCAAGCTCTGGAGTTATAAGGAGCATCTTTTTTCTGCGATTTCTAAGCGGATTTATGGATGTTTATTCATGATGGACATAATTATATCCTTGTGGAAGTGTAATTCACACTGAATCTAAAAATACATGTATCATGTCTGTGTGTTCAGATCTGACTGAGTTATGACTCCGAGAAGGAGTGCACATTCTGATGCAAATTTCTGCAATTGGGCCTAATTGTGATAATAGTTTTTAAGTACCTAAGTACTCTAACTTAATAAGAATGTGTTAGAATTAAAAAAAAAAGACAGAGCATGTAACCAGACACAGCAGACAGGGAGCTAGCCTTTCACTAAGTAACTACAAAGTGATGCTTGGTAAAGGTCACTTTAGCCCGGCTGCTGTCCCTGCGGGTTGAGCTTGTGTGCTGACGATAAGGGGGGGTCTGGACTCAGCTGTCACATGCAGATGGCAGCGAGGTGTCTGTCAAAGACCTTGGTGACCTTTTCCACAGGTACATGTCATTGCTTTGAGTAGCACTCGTCCCATCAGTGGCTCCTCTCAGCCGCTGCCAGATGCACACAGCTCATTTATTTCCCATCTCCTCCCTCTGTTTACCCAGCAGGCTGTTGCTCCAAGGCCGCTCGGCGCTGCTGTAATTGCTGGAGGGTAAATATTTACCGCATCCAATGAGGTTGGCGCTTGCATGGCGGCGGCGGTGGCAGCCCTTTCAGAGAGCGATGACATCATGAAGAGCCGGGGCGACTGAGCAAACATTTGCTCCCACTCAGGTGATAGGCTCTTAGGATTCCTTCACAGAGGAGGCAGAGCAAGCTGAGGGATCAGGTTTAAACTAGTGCCCTGAGGAGCCAAATAGATGGCTTGTTAACGCTCCTACGCGTTTTGGTGAGTGACTCATGGCTCTTTCAGCAATACCGTGTTTACTTAGCATCCTGGCAGGCTCAGGTTTTGGCAGGTAGGACTTTTCAGCTTTACTTCAGAGTCATTTGAGAGGTGTCGTCATAACGTCAACAACTACCTCATGAGCTTGTTATATTCTGTCTTAGATTTTATTTACTGATGGGCAGTGCATGGCGTTTAAAACATTTAGTATATGCTGTAGGGCTGGACTTTAATAATGAATCATTGTTTAGTAACCTTCAGCAGAATCATATTTTGATTCATTCTACAACGTGAAACACATCACTGTGGATCCAAGATCTTTGCACTGGCTTCCTGTGTGTGAAATAATTGATTTTTAAATATTTTTATTGGTTAATAAAGCAAAATACATTTCTGATCCGCTGCTCCGTGAAGAACCGTCCAGACCTTTCATCTTGGACTGTTGCGCTTACTGTGTCTCAAAATCGAAACTAAACATGAAGAAGCGGCGTTAAGCTTTTATCTGCAAAAAACTTGAGGTCTGCTCCAACTCTCACGTCTTTTAAATCAGGGCTTAAAACTTTCATGTTTGCAACCACATTTTATTGAATTAAATTTGTGACGGCTCATTCATATCCTGCACTGCAACTTTTAATCGCCTGTTAAATCTGTTTTATTCTATTTTAGCTTATTTCTATATTATCTTGCTTTATTTTACTTTTTAAATCCTATTTATATGTCTTTTTTTATCGCCTTGTGTCTCTTTTATATCTTGTCTTAATGCCTTTTAATGTTATATGTAAAGCACTTGTTGAAAGGTGCAATACAAACACGACTTGCCTTGCCTGACAAATTTCTGAACGATTCTGTGCAAGCTGTAATTAAAATCTAACAAAATTAGCTACTTAAGTGTTTCTTTCACACATATGAAGACTTTGGTCTCATGTAATGCAGAGCGACGGATACAGTCCATAGCTTTGACATGCATTTGCCATATTAAAATAAGAAAATACATAATTGAACACCATCGTTATCAAAACACTAAATGAGGGAATATCTTTTGGAAGACTGGTGCCCATCGATATCTGTACATTTCCTTATTAATATTGTTATGTTATTATAATGTTTTCCACCATTGCCATCACCCAGCCTTCGCATGGTTCACTTTTGCATAATTGCCTGTGGGTGAGGTATGGCACCTCTGTGTGGCAACACTTCACAGGAAATCATCATTTCACACCTTTTCATTGGTTACATACACGCATGCACAACCGCTTCCCCCCGCTAACAGCCTGCTGACACAAATCAACAACCCTAACGAGGCTTTTCACCAAAAGTCGGCTCATAAAAGAGATGGTCACAATGACACTGACGACAAAGTGGCGCTATATTGAATTTCATCCATCCATGTCCTTATTCACACCTCCTCATCTCCTTTCTTGTACTCTTATCCATCTATCTGGATGCTGACAGAGTCGACCTCCTACTCTGTCAGTTCAGTGCATGTAGGCTCACCTTTTAATGGGTGTCACCCAAGGACGCCAGGAAAATTAAATCTGAACCACCAGCTGCACCAATCACCAATAACCATGTTATCAGTCACATATTAGGTAAGAGTGGTATTTTGTATGTGACTGCATCTCCTAAATGTAGGGTGCGTTTCTGCCCTGTAGTAACCTGCCCCTTTTCTGTTTTGCTGAATCACAGTACAAAGACGTCTCTCTTGCAGTGTTGTGGGCCATTATTTTCCTCACTGCTCAGAACCGCTCGATAACGTTCCCCTCAGCCACTCGGAGCTGCACCAGCCTATTAAAGTGGCAAACTAATTAATGCAGGTAATTAACTCGTGAATCCTGTGAGGCTTTCAGCCGCCTCCATAACACGTCCAAGTGGCCAAACCCAAACAGACAGCGGGCTTAATGAGGAGCATTAAAAGAGAACACACTGATTTTAGCACTAATAAGGATCATCTTTCATCCTCTCTGATCAAAGCGGCTTCCTAATCCGGTGGCATGATTATCTGAAGAGAAGTAATGTTGAAAGATGTGTCTGACATTTGGAGTTTACTGTCTAAGAAAACAATATCATGAGACAGTCCTCTAAGAAAATAAGAGGATAATGTGAAATGAGAAATGAATCTGACCCTTAAGCATAAATCTTAACAGGAAACAAGACTAAGAATCTACAGCCATGCTAGCAGCTCTGTGAGGCTACATGCTAACATTAACATACTGATGTTTAGCAGGTATACTGTAATGTCTACCATGATCACCATCTAAGTTTAGCATGGTAACATTTGCTAATTAGCACTAAACACAAAGTACAGGCTGATGTCATTAGTTTTGCATGTATTTGGTCATAAACTAAAGTACTGGACAAACTGAAACTTTGACCTGATGATGGCGCTAGATGAAAAGTCAGGGGGTCACTAAAGTTATTACAGTTCGTCCTGAGGGGAACATAAATGTCTGAGCCAAATTTCATGGCAATCCATCCAATAGTTGTGGAGACATTTCACTGAAAACCACAAATGCGAACCTCATGGATGCGCTAGAGGAAAAGTCAGAGGATCACCAAAGTCAGGAGGCTTCATCCTCTAGGCACCATGAATATTTGTACGATTTCATGGCAATCCATCCAATGGTTGTTGAGATATTTCAGTCTGGACCAATTACCAATACCATCCATAGAGCTGCTAGTGTGGCTAAAAATGCCAAAAATGCACTTGCTTTGGCTTTTAAATGTGAATATTTCCAGGTTTTCTTTGTCTTCTATCACATGAAACTGACTCTCTTTGGTTGGATAAAAAATGCAATCTAAATGTCAACTTGGGTTTTGGTAATTGCCATCTCTACAGCCATGCTGCTAGCATGCCTAAAAATGTTAACTTTCAGCAAAGCATTTCCTGTCTTCTCTCCTCCTACTCCTGCTACTTTATCACATTCTCTGCTTTAAACTTTCAAGGGGAGAAAGTCCTCTCAGTATGCACACCGCAGAGCAGACTACTTTGGGTGCAACTGATTTATGACCTTGCCCCCTCGGTCAAACCTCATGGCCCAGCGATTCATCACAACTGCGACAATGGCGAGCAGACAGGCGTCTGAAGGAGCTGGCTTGCTCCAGGAAGAAATAACTCACTTATCTGGTGCTGAGATTGTCGTGCGCATGATTAGGTAGAGAAAATATGGTCCGAGGCAAATAAACAAGCCATTCATTACATACAACCTGGTTACTTCCAAAAGGGGACTTTTATCAAGGTAGATGGCACACCCTTGTAGCCCATAAACAGTTATCAGAGCAGTTCTTTGAGTTGTGTGGGAGTTTATTAATCCTTTTGTTGCACCCATACCTCTTTATGGCACCAATGAGCAGATTGGATCTATGGGTATGACACAGTGAATGGAGGAAATGCCCATACAAGGAGCAGACCTCATGAGCCAGGAAGTTAGGAATGAAAAGGCCGTCTGGTAGGAGTAGATAAGAAGCTCGGTGGAGATCTTTGAACTCTGAACCCAACCCATCTTTGAACACCATGACCTCAGCGCCTGAGTCAGAGGGGGAAGCACAGAGGAAACGGGAAACTCTGAGGAGAAACTGACAGAGTGAAACAGACACACCTTTCAGAGCTGAAGAAGAAAGAGGAAATCAAGAACAGCAGACTGAGATGAAAGATGGGCCTCTGAGAGCAGAATGATAAAAGGCGGTACGAGGCTTCTTCTCCTGGCCTCCATGTGAGGAGCCTCTTTGTGTGGCCGAGAGCTCCAGGCATCTGTCCCATACGGTCCCAGCTCGGAGGCCTTGAATGGGGGGGGGGCAGCTGTGGAGCTCACCCTCCCAGGAGGGTCATCCAAGGACAAGGCCACAGCATCAAACCAAACAGCCAGAGAAGCAGAGAGCGCCAAACCTCAGTGTGCCTTTATATACCAGAGCCCCACACCACATGAAGAGAAAATAACCAGTCGCCAATCTGGATTTGCACTGCGGGGTTGGCATGCAAACCGGAGGACGCATTCTGGAGGCTATGTGCAGACGAGACATGACTCTACACACACACACACATGGTGAAGGACATGCAGGAACCTTTCTCTGTGGGAGGCATTAGAGTAATATGAGAGGGGATTATTAGTCTAGGAAGCCTGCATCTGTCCCCATAATCACTTGGGAAGCAAGCGTGTGTGCCACATGCACGTTTGCACTTGACAACAAGAAAATGGCTGTTTTCCCTTCAGCTCCATCGGCTCTTAGCACATCACACCGCATGCAGCATGAGTCAACGCTCGGAGCCTGTCATCAATACTGCTCCACAAAGACACGCAGTAGTAAACAAGACCGAGTTTGGTGTTTGGAAGAGCAAAGGGCAGGGTTTGGATTTCACGTCAACACAAATGATCTCCACAAATACTATGAAGCAGTTTACTGTGCTTATAGAGTTTCAAAGTGGATAATATAGGTTTATATAATGGCCATCGTCAGTTTGAATTATTTTAGCTTTGAGAAATCTCGTTTTGTCCATCAGTTTGGTAAAATTAACAGCTCTAAATACTGAATCTTAGCCGCTGTTGCTATAGAGAAAAAGCTACAATAATTTGTCGTTGCAATTTGGAACAAAACACCACAGCTATAGCTGCAAACGTCACCAAAATTTGATAAGTAGCACAACTCTTCACCAACATACCATGTCTTTATTATTGCCTCCATTGGGATTGTAGAGGATTACATTTATTCCAAAAAAACGTAGACTTAGAAATTAGTTTCCAGTTATCCATAAGTATACTGTGTTTGAAAAAAAAAAAAGAAGTTGAAAGAGTAAAATTTGCCATTTTGTGTTGAAAAATGGAGAGTCACCCGGTTGACTGTATTCAAGAGTTAAGATTAAATATTTTATTTTGAAAAGAACCATCCTGATAAAAGCAAGAAAACGTTTTGGGAATAAAGCACAGTATGTTGGAGAAGAGTTGTGTCATATTTAACGTTGATTTACTTGCATTGGTTGTTCTCGATTAAAGAAATATTTTATAATATAATTCTTAATTGACCCAGAATTTGAAAGTGAACTGACTAAAACTGGTTAAAGTATCACCAGTTTTCTATGCAATATAACTGTTAGCATCTGCTCACTGTTAGCAGTGAATGCTAATAGTTAAAATCAGTGTATGGATGTTATTTTACCAAAATGCTCCTAGTTGACTTCTCTCCTTGTATTTGTATGCATTCATCTTTGATTTTTTACCAAAGAGCTAAATTAATGTCTATGCAAAAAATGAAGGGGACTTTTTGAACCCTGGATGCTGAAAATAACTCTGTCAACTTCCACTCTATGAGCCAACAGCAGTTTCCCTGAAATCGTCGTGTGCAGTTTTCACTACAGATATGGCTGTTTGGCTTTAACAGGGCCGACTGTGGCCACAGAGACTGATGGTGCTTCTGTCCAACAGTCAGACGTCACTGGGAAACAACAGAGCCTCGTCTGGACTCCTGCAATACACTGACACACACGGACGTAAGTATAACGCGCAGTCAAAATCTTTCTATTTAATAGACAGGAACAACCGCCGAAAATTGCACCACTTTGATAACCACAGATTGGGGGGAAAGTTAAACGTCCAAGATTTAATTTAATCTCTCCAATAACATGATTACAGCACAAAACGCACTCTCATTAGAAGCACATTTAATTTTCCATGTTATCACCAAAGCCTTATTTTAATACCATTCCTCAGTTAAGCCTTGAGGCCTGTTAGTGGAAAAGAGAGGTGTTGGTTGACAGGGCTGCTGTGTGCAGGTTGATTGACAGGTCCCTCCTCACAGCCCCCTGGCTCCGAATGACTTTATCACACAGTGAATCACACAAAGTCCTCTAAGCCTTCGGCGCCTGCTGCCTATTTACCTACTAAAATGCACACCTTAGCTCATTTCTATGATGGCTGGAGCTGATCTGTTTAAAAAAAAAAAAAAAAAAACACCCTTAGGATATCAAAAGCTCATCCAGCATATAATTACTATCCGTCTCCTGGAGGGATGATCTGGTCTGAGGTGCTAGAACTACTTAAACGGTTGAATAAACAGGAAAATTCTTCCTTCCTGTTTAAGCACACCCCTGCCAGTGACTTCCATTTGTAATGAAGGATCCCTGTGCTCACCCCTGTTTGCTGAAAAATGGCCACTGTGGCCACAAATTATAATTATTGGATAAAAGGAGATGATAAAACGTAGTGTAACATTAAGTAGAGAAGAGTCCATGTCAACAAACTAGCTCAGTAATGTCAGATAATGCAATATCAAGCTTAATTCAGTCAGCTAGCATAAGCAAATGAAATGACCAAGTTACTTATGTTAGCTGATGTTAGCATGTAACATCCTGTTGCTTTTGGTAGCTAATGTTAGCCAACACATCAGCTTTGCTACCATTAGCTAACATCCAGTTGCTTATGGTAGCTAATGTTAGGTGGAAGTTAGCTAATGTTTGCTAACATTAGGTCGCTTATGGTAGCTAATAATAGAACACATCGCCTAACATCACCTACCATAAGTAGGTAATGCTAGCTGATGTGGTGGTTAACGTTAGCTAACATCCAGTTGCTTATGGTAGCTAATGTTAGGTGGAAGTTAGCTAATGTTTGCTAACATTAGGTCGCTTATGGTAGCTAATAATAGAACACATCGCCTAACATCACCTACCATAAGTAGGTAATGCTAGCTGATGTGGTGGTTAACGTTAGCTAACATCCAGTTGCTTATGGTAGCTAATGTTAGCTCACATCAGTTGCCTTAAGTTACTGGTCATACCACACAGATGTAAGGTTGTAGTGGCCTGAGTGTATGGAATTAATTAAGAATGTGTTTTACTGCTTATAAATTAAAATGTTTGTTTATAAAAATGAAAATCCTGTTATTTTTCTTTCAGAAGTAATGTAGTCTCGCTTTAACACAGCTATCCAATCTATTTTGCACACAATGAGGAGTTTACTTTACTCTAGTTTTTGTAGACTAGAGAGAGAGACATACATGCTTTAAAGGATATAACATCCAGCCAATAAAATAACAAATATACATAATGGACATAGTGCTTTTGTATATATATAGCTATACTGTGAAGGACCATGCCAGGCATAATGGGTTTGCCAGCGACCCTGTGTACAGCATTTAAATACAGAAAAAAAACTACTTTCAGGCAGCTGGGCTCCACCAAAATCCAAAAAACAGCTCTGTGCTGTTTGCTTTTCCACAAGTTCTTCCCATATTCACTGCCCTTCTGTGGCTTAGACTGGCTCTGCTACACACAGTGTGCCAATGTACAAGAAAAGCCAAATGGGAGCCCTGCACAAAAACACTACCCTGCTCTGTGGTAAGCGCCAGGCCCGGCACACCCTGTCCACATCGCAGACCCACAATCTCTCCTGCTTTCTGTGTGTGCAATCACACTGATGAGAGTCGTGGCAGGCTGGCAGGATAACAGGTCACGGTGTAAATGCGTAAATGCCATGTCCTATCACATCTAATGCCCACACTCAAGACAGCAAAGGCCACACTCACCAGAGTTGATGTTATGTTTTAAATCTGCTCTGATCCCAAAGAACTGTCTTCAGGGGTCAGCGAACAGTCTCCATTTTCTCTCTCTTTCTCTAAACCCACTCATTTCTTCATTTATCTATGCTGTCATTCCCCTCTCTACCAGTGTTATTGAATACTGAGTCTGTACCCCACTACTTTAGGACTTTGTTCAAACACACTGAAAGTTAAAGTCATGAATGCATGAAAGGATGGAAGCCACAACCCTTAAAACGATTAGTCGATTAATTGTCATTTATCAAGCAAAAATGCCAAACATTCTCTGGTTCCAGCCTTTTAAATGTGAGGATTTGCTGCTTTTTTCTGCTTTATATCATTGTAAATGTAATATTTTTAGGTTTTGGGCTGTTTCTTGGACAAAATAAACAATTGTAAGATGTGACAGTGGGCTGACTAAACCAGGAATAGGTAAGTAATGTGCCACAGAGCGCCAATAATTCACAAGTGTTCCTTCCAACCAATCACCTTGGCAGGTGGTTTCACTGATGAGTTCCTCCCCTCTACTTGAAGGAACGCTAATCTGTGAAATCAGCTGGTCCAGCCTCATTGGCTCTCCATGGTGCATGATTGGATTAAATGATTAATCAAAAAACGAATTGACAGATTCACTGATAATGAAAATAGTCATTAGTTGCAGCCCTTGGGAAATGTAAACTGGAGTTCTGCCTCACCTTGCTCGGAGTGTTATCAGCAGCTAGAGTACTCCTTGGTGGGACTTGGTAGATGTCTTGTCCAGGAGGAACCTGGTAGATGCTCTGCTGATTCTGCTGCTGTGGACTCTGGAGGGACGGTGGCACCTGGTAGATCCCCTGAGCCCCCGAGCCAGCCTTCTGCTGATAGGCCGAGCTCTGAGGAGAGGTCTGGGCAGCGGCGCTGGCGGCCGGCGACTGGGCCTCGAACATGGGTCCGATCAGCAGCTTCAGACGGTTGCCAGGGGCGATGCCTTGGCGGCCGTGCAGGGAGCAGAGCCACCAGCCCTGCAGGCCTCCTGTGTTCTGCTCAATGACCGTCAGGATGTCCCCTTTACGGAAGGCCAGCTCCTCGGGGGACTCCGGCATGTTGTCGTACAATGCTTTGGCCATCAGGTTCTGCAGAAAGACAGAGAAGACATTCTTTAGACAAAGTTCTTTGCTTAAGTTTAACAGAAAAAACAGGTAGCAACAACAGCTTTTACCTTCCGTCACATACTGTCAGGTTTTAGTAAATTCTATTAAACGTTACAGGAATTGTTTGACATTTCGGGAAATCTGAATCTTATTCGCTTTCTTGCTAATAGTTAGATGAGAAGACTACTACTACTACTACTACTACTACTACTACTACTACTTTAAATATGAAGCTACATGAAGTAGCCGGTTAGCTTAGCACAAAGACTGGAAACACGGGGGAAACAGCTAGCTAGTCTCGCTCTGTCCAGCACCACTAAAGCTTGCTAATTAACACATTATATCTTGTTTGTTTAATCGAAACAAAAAAGTACAAAAAAGTGTGAAAATGAAAGGTCTTCAGGAAGTCGCTGCTCAGCACATAACTTCCCGTAAAAACAACTTGAGGTTTTAAGCCAATAAGGCTTGGGTTTTGGTACAGATTAAACAAACAAGATATAACATGTTACTCAGTGAGCTTTAGAGGTCTTGGTACATAGATGTTGTTACCTTTGGACAGTCAGTCTTGCTGTTTCCCCCTGTTTCAAGTCTTTATGCTAAGCTAAGCTAATAACCTGCTGGCTGTATCTCCTCATCTAACTCTCACACAATAAAGCAAATAAATGTATTTCCTAAAATATCATACTATTCCTTTAAAACACTAGAGTTTGCTCTCATTTACAATACTTCTATGTCAGTCTTAAAACGCTTTGGTGAATGACATGCTGCTGAACTTCTTTCTGCACTTCAAATTACCATGCAGGATTGCATTAGCCCCCAGCTCCTCACCAGATGTCTTTCAAACCAATCTGAACTTGATGGGATTTTCTCAGCTTGCGCCCTGCTTCAGGGCATAGTTATCTATAGGGCCAATGAGGGCTGAGGGATAATGACTCAAAACCACAGATTTTGGAGATAGGAAAAGCCCCAGAGTGTGCCACTTCTGTGTCTGAGAGAGGCATTTAAGACTAATTGCCTCTGTAAATGCATCAATCTTATTCCTTTAGCATTTATTCATCCAGGGAAGGAGTTAACTGAGCATGAATACTCCTTTTCAGTCGCTTCTTACTCACATAATAACAAACTTTAACTCCTGGGAGCTGCCCGGCACAACAACAGTCCTGTACTTTAAGCTATGTAAGCTCCATAAATACAATTACGGATTAAGCGTCTTGCTCAAGGGCATCTTAATGTTAGATTGTGAGGGAGAGGAGAGTGTTTGTTGCTCAGTTTTCCCAGCTTGTCTGTGTTTCATGCGAACAAGCCCACTTCATTTATTTTCACAGCACCACTACCCAGACAGATCGGCCTTGTAACACATCTCTTGTTTGTTCAGTTACTTCCTCTGCTTCAGCAATAAAAGGGCAAAATAAATGTCATATAATTAAGATGACACTACAGAGGAACGGAGGATTGAAACCACACCGCTGCTGGTTTTAAATCTTCATAAACTCTCATTTGGCAGCATAGTGTGCTGGATTAAATCCACTCGTATCAGATGAAATGAGCCGAGTAGAGGATAAAACTAAACTAAAACTAAAAGCTACATGCACATTTGGACAGAGTGAGGAATATCAGAAAACAAGAAGCAAGGAACTGCAACTTCAAGCGTTTAAAGATCCAAATACAGCTTCTCAGTGGAAATATTTCCGTTTCACTTATCTTTCTAGTACCTTTTTTTTGGTGCATGTTATTAATGCCTCACCCTTCAGTAGCTGAGTGTGAGAATCACTTTGTGGCTGCTGGTTTGAGGCTTTCTTGAACCTTCTTTGGCCTTCCTCTTTCCTACGTGGCCTGATTCACTCAGTTCCCATATGAAACTCTCTGCTAGTAACATCGTTATCTCTCTCTGCCAGCCTGGCCTCCCTGGCTATTGTCTAAGTACACTGTCAGGGTCATTAGCCAGCAACGCCCGCCGCACAATTACACCCTCACAATCACCCCCCGCCACCAACTAGCTGCAACAAGTTCGATTGTGACCCCCGGAGGTCAACGTCGCCCGATGGGAGTGGACGTGGATGTCTGCTCACTGCAATAATTTGATCAAGGCTGGCAGAGGCATCCACGAGGAAACAAAATGCTGATTACTGTGATAACAACTGCAACTCCAATTACAGTTTGAATATATTTGTTCTGAGAAATGAGAGACAAGTTTAAAGCAGCAGAGACTTCGAGCATCATGCTGGAACATTTTCATATTCTTATCCTAAACTTTGCTGGTGTGAGTCCTCCCAAGTCGGATTCACCAAACTCTCTCAACTGCACAAATTTGTTGTAAACCGCTCGTTTCAGCCTCATGACGGCCACCTGTTCGTGAGGAGGTTCGTTAGCATAGCATTAGCATAATCACCGCCCCTAAAATCACCATATAAGGCTGCCTTGTTAATGTTTTCTTTCATTCACAAAAATGTTATCAAGGAGTTGAAATAATATTAATTTCACACTACGGAGAATGCAAACAAAAAGATGTTAGCAGTGTCAGTAGTGGTGTTAGATATTACAGCTGCCAACCATGTGGCATCAGAGCAGAGCTGAGCTGTGACAGAAATAAAGAGTAATGATCTGACATGAAAGCGGTCCGTGACTAATATGAGTGGTCAAGGAGACATGACTGTCTGGGAGAAATTATATTATTATAATAGACGAGAGAGTATTATTACTGTAGGTGATGTTACACTGTCGGGTGCAACGGAGGACAAAACTGGACAAAGTCCTGCAGAAATCTTCTTAAAACTACTGAAAATGTAGAAGCTGCTGTGCCAAAATATGCCAATAAAATCACAACATCTAAAAAAAAACTTCTCAGTAAATTGGCAAGCTCATGATGATAATGATGACAAAATATTCAGATAACAGATTATACATATTAAGGCATCATGATTCTTAAATCACATTAGTGTTTTTTTTCCCTGTTCCTGACTGTCTGACAGGTAAATTCGTAAATTAAGTTCGTAAGTGAGAGAAAATTCTGAATACGAGAAAAGCAATGAATGCAACAAATTGGCTTAAATCACTCCAAGAACAAACCTGTTCGTACGAGTTATTGTTGCACGAGGCTTGATGTCCTGCTTTGTGTTTGATGCTCAGAGGAGAAATTAAAATCACCTCACACACAGAAGAACACGCTGCTTTGTCTGCTGATTACAGTGTACGCTGTAATCAGCTGCCAAATCAACAATGCCAGTTTCACAAAACCACACAATCACAAACCAATGTGTGCACATGTACGCATAAAGCAGGTACTGAAACTCGAGCGGACCTGGCAATTTCACCCCGGCTACGCTTTTGCAGAGACGCAGTGCGAGCTGCTGGAGGAAAAAGTGCAAGAGAAACTGAGCTTGCATCCGTCCTCTAAACCACACTGAGATGCTCATTTCTGCTAAACATCTCACAGGTATCAACAGCTCAGCAACACTGTCACTCAAACATACAAACACTTTCATGAAGTTTCAATGCAGATTTTGAATAAATCTTAGGACTTAGGATCCTAACTTTGGACTTTGTTTCGGGTCCTGGGCCCTCTTTAACAGCACAAAAAAAACATACATAATATAACATTTCGCCGTGATACTTCATGACTTTTCCGAATTTTTGGAATTCCTTATAAACATGCCAGCATAAACATTTGAATTAATGACATGTTTCAGAGGTCAACTACAGAAAATGATGCATTACTTCTGATTGGGATCACTGTAAAACCTGGTTAAATACAATGGATTTTCATATGTCCTATATGTGTGATTGGTGTTGACAGTACTTTTTATGCAGTGCTTCCAAATCCCAAAGCTGTGGAAGCTCAACACACTGCAGCTTAAGAAAACAGGTAGAAAAAACACAATCAAATGTAGAAAACTTCTTTATGAATTTGACAACAAATGTTCAGAATTTAGAAAACTAAATTAGCACTATGTGTTTTCTATGTTTTAGTTCATTGAGCTCTCAGGTCCACCGTACAAATTAGCCTATTTAGATTTCTGTTACTTGAGTATTTTTGTATTTTATCACCTTCATCAAATGTGCAGGTTCAGTTTGTGGCCACTTTAAAAGTTACCACTTCAATACTTTTCTACATATTTGGTTTTAATAAGGTCCGATGAAAGAAAAAAGATATTTAAAGCAACAAAAAACAAGGTTGATTTTGCAAATATCGCTTACTTTAACACGACCCCAAGCAATGAAGAAGTAAAGCCAATGTCAACAAAACACACGGGTTAATATTAGGTGCTAAATGCTACAATCATTACACCTTGAAGGTCGGTTAGGGATTACTAAAACCTTGATTAAAAAGCTCAAGCTGTAATCATCGAAACCACTGTAATCATCACCGGCAGCCTCTGAGCAAACTACTCTGCATCTGGACTTTTTCACAAGTCAAACATCAGTCTTTGAGTTTGTGGAAAAAAACAAACGTGAGCACATATAGTATCATATGTTGTGGTGAGTCCAGGACCACAAGGACCCCAGAAAAGGAACTGTTGGACACATTTTCACACACTTAACTCTTGTTCTCACTGCGGTTTAGTTTTATTGGGGCAGAGCTTGTGGACAGGTAAACTTGCAGACAATATAAATGGAAATCATGATCACTTTTATAGCACCTTCACCACTAATAAAGAGTGAGTCACAGATGAGCCGGAGTAGATTTCACACATAATGACAGACAGAACATCACCCCTAATCATATTGAACAAACAGGTTGTTTGCTATAATGGCTAACAGCTACATGCAGATCCTTTTGAAGGGATGCAGATAGGGGAAGACTCGGCTCCTGTTTTTGTTTGCTTCGGTCCGCTGCGCCAGTGTGATCGGAGCAGGTGAAACTGACTATTAAAGCGGGCGTCACATCTCTGGCATAAACATTGGTTAGTCACAACACGGTGACTGCACCGCTTGCCATTGATCCTCCTATAAACACATGTGTTTGTCATTTGTCAGGCGGGCAGGGAAGGCCCCTTCTGCTTTGCCCAGCAGATGAGCGCGAGCTTCCAGGAAGTTATCTGTTAGAAGTCGCCGAGGCGAGAGGCGCTGTGCTGCTTCCTAATGTAAATATGGTCGTGATCTCAAGCCTTAATGAAATAACACAGGATGGCAGAGGTGGACAGAGATGGTAAAAATAAGATCTTATCTCACGACAACGTTTAAGGCTATATTTCAGAGCTTTTAGGCCCATTTGAGTTTGTGTATTGCTTCATAAACAGGTTTTTTTGTCAGGGTTTAAGTTCTTTTATTTTACTTTAATGGATTTTGTTTTACCTTATTTTTTGTAACCTGATCCAGTTAAATGTCTGTAACTTGCCCATGACTTCTACTATTTGTTTTGATTTAGAGCTTCAACAATTCGTCCATTAATCGATTATTTGTTATCTGCAACTATTTTAATTATTGATTAATAATTTCAAATCATTTTTCAAGTTAAAATGCCCAAAGATATCTGGTTCCAGTTTCCCAAATGTGAGGATTTGCTGCTTTCTGGAAATAAACTGAATATCTTTGCATTTTGTGGTCAGACAAAAACAATTTGAAGACGTAACCATCGGCTCCTGGAGATTGTGAAGCTTATTCAGATTTTACTTAATTTGTCTCTTTGTTTCTTTTATTCTCAGAGAAAAGCAGAAAATCCTCACATTTGAGAAGCAGGAATTAGAGATTTTTTGGCATTTTTTCACTAGTTTTGCTTATAAAATGACTGAAGCGATGAATCGATTATCAAAATAGTTTACTATATTTCTGTCGACCGATTAATCGACTAATCGTTTCAGCTCTAAAGATGTTAAAGATGAAGCTTAACAAGCTTTGGCCTAATTACTGAAAAACAGATCAGGTCCAGAAGACATTAAAAAGTATAAAAGATAAAAGGAAAGTCCCGCACACGTGTACTTTTTTATTTTGGGGTCTCCCAGGTCCCATACTGCCCTCTGCAACATCTGGCTTTAGAGACGGCCTCGTATGTTTTCGTCATTAGAAAGCGAGGAATCGTGCAAAGCTGAGTCGTCCAGATTCGCACCTGGAGGTCGATATACAGCCTGAAGACCCAGCTGTCTGAGCCCCTCTCTCTCTGCTCTGACTCACACACCTCTACATCAACAAGGCTTTTTTTTTTTCCACCGGCGTCTCGCCTGAACACAAACAGTATAAACGTCCTCTCATTTGTGCGGAGAGCCTGCTGACCAATCCAAAAATAAAAAAAGTCCCTTATGTAACTTCACCGCCTGCTGAAAGGGCCCCACCTTTGCTTTCAGTAAGAGCTCTCTGGGTGGTTTTGGCTCGGCCTCTCCGGGGTACACATCAATCTAATAATAATGAAGGTGGCTTTGGCTAAACGGGCGCACAAATACTCAAATTCTCCTGCTGCTGCGGCCAAAAACACAACCGCACCACATAGCAGAAACCCAGAAACCCGCGTCCCCACGGCAACGGGAGCAGCCCTGCTCTCAAAGAGACGAGGATGTTTTCAACCCAAACAAACATAACCTGCTCCCAAAAAAAAAAAGTGGTACGCTCTGCCGACTATAAGAACATCACGCAGTACCTCATCGTGTGAAAATTAGGGCCGTACCACTGCAACACGTGTCCCGGGGTGGTTCGCAGAAAGGGGCGAACCAGCACACTCATTTGGCCTCATTTCACATGGTTAAATATAGAAAATAATTATAGTAATGACGGTAATGAGGACCTGATGACTTTTTACGAGCCGCTCCTCAGAGTGCGGCCTGCTGCGGGTGAGAGCCAGTTCAAATAAATGGGCCGTGTGAAGGGTTCTGAGTAGGGGGGGCTCATGGGAAGCAGTTCAGAGCTCAGAGTACATGGTAATTTCTTCATTTGGACAGTTTTCAGGAAGGCTGACCCTCTGATTACAGCCTCTTTACAAGCCAGTGGCCGTGTATTAACATAATTACACAGCAGGCTCGGTGAAAACTCTTGCGGGAAAAAAAAAGGTCCATGTCACAACTTTGGTGGTTTAATTTTTAAGCCCATAAGCACACAGGGGAACCTGATCACCGCTGCCACACAATGACTGATTGATATCTTACGCAAGCAGCTGTAAATCAATACTTATGACACAGTTACAGTGGCATGACGAGAGTTGTAACTAACTGTTGAACAATCAATAGCTTATTCTAGCCTTGTGGTCATCATTGATTAGTAGACAGAAATCACAGGCTTGTCGGTTTGTTTCTTTTCCAACAAACTGAAGAGCATAATTTTGTTTTGTGACTAATTGTTGTCCTCTCTTTGAAGAGTTTCATCGGAGCAGATATCAAGACAGAAAACCGAGCTCCTCCAGACTGATACAGAAAGCTCTATTCATTCTGCCTGGTGCTGCATAAAAGACTATTGTATCCCCAGTGTAAATATGACACCCACCACCTTCCCTCTCTCTCTCTTATGTGATTCACGAGCTGCAGCTCTCGTGAATCACACCCCGAAACGTCTAAAACAGCATGTCTTCAACAGGATATGATGTTGCCATATTGCGTCTAACCACACTGCAAGCTGCGACAAACCACAGATGCTCAAGTTTGAGAGCTGAGCTGTTTGATCAGCCAGTGAATATGCATGACTAAAGCCGTGTCATAGTCGTGAAGTTTCCCTGAAAACAAAACAAAAATAAGTATGTAAATCGTCTTTGGAAAGGTGAGTGTCAAACCGCAACACTTTATTTTACAGTTCTTGTTTTGCTGCTTGTGTTAAGATTTACATTATAGTCCAGGTGACAACACAAAGTAATTAAAGTCTACATGATTTATGTGGCTCGAGAAGCTCGGTGACGCAGTGACTAGCCACTCTAGCGCTAGTAGGTCAAAATAACACATGAATATTTTTCTATTTTCGGAGTCCTGTGCAGTTTAGTCCTCCCCTGCATTTTGTTCTCAGGATTGTACACAACGTGAATAGGTCATCTTGTGACTTATCAGGGTCATTTTTTTACTATTGTTTAGCATTTTATGGACAAAACAGTGCATCAATTAATCGAAAATATAATGTCAGATTAATTTATAATGAAAATAATCATCACTTGCCTAATTTCTACCAATCTGACTGTGGACTGCAATTTTCAGCCAATGACAGCAGTAAAAATCCTAATGAGTTACAGGAAGTGATCTGAGTAATGTTTTGCTCTCCAGCTTCTCCTCTCTCTGTCTATTCATCATGGTTGTTTTATTTTTTTACTGTCACAAGGTAACTTGACATGACCGCCCCTCCTCTGTTTCCGTCCCACTCCTTAGCCTGTGGCACTTCCTGCCTCCTGCAGAACCCAAAGAGACCCAGGCTACGACTGACCTAGTCTTATCACTTCACATCTTGGACTCCCTCGCTCTGGTCCTGAACGCCAAGTACAGCCTATAATTAGACGTGAAAGCCACACTGGAGATATTCTCCCAAAAAAAGTGTATTGAATTCTGTGAAGTGGAAGAGCTGCTGGGGGAAACATATTGTGCAACGTTGCCTCTCATATTCTGCCAAGTCATTCCAGGACTGTGTGAATGGTGTGAAGCAGCAGGAAGAGAAACTGTCCCTCGCTTTGAGGACCCACGTTGGCAGGCGTCCATGCTGTCTCTGAGCAAAGCTACGAATATCTGCAAGCTCTAGGGGCTTTGTTTGGTTGCTGACACTGACCTCTGACCCTGAAAAGACAATTTACTGCAGCTACAGGGGTCAAAAAAGCATCAGCAACACAACAAAACAACAGTATGGATGGTGTTCATGGGGCCCCAGCCAAGAAGCGCTCAGTTTTGGCGGAGCAGAGAGGTGGATTACTTCCAAGCTTGGCATCGATGCCAAATGAGGGTACATGAGTGCATTGTGGTAACCCCCGGAGACGGGAGCTAATCCCTCCGGGGGGCATTAGCCGAGATGTGAAATATGTTTAGTGGTATCTCTGCAGGGCCACATTGAATGGTTTTTACATATAGGAATAGCCAATGAGATGGAGATTCACTCCAGTGTCCTCCCGATTTCACGCCACGCAAAAGATCTCGCACACACAAAAAGTCGAACGACTGCGGCTGCCATCTTCCCTCCTTTGAAACATGAAGGGCATCTGAGATAAAAGGAGAATCTTTTGTTTGTTAGAGGGAAAGATTCACCGTTTAACACTTTAGGGCTTTTGAAAACATCTACTGATGATTTACATTTCGTATTTCTATGGGTAACCAGTCAGAGGTTGTGATTAGAGCTGCAACTAACATCACTTCTGAGATGTACGGCTGCAAATAAAGCTCATTTTCATTATCAATTAATCTGCAGGATTTATTCTAGATGAAACTGATTCGTCATTTTGTCAGAAAATAGGGAAAAATGCGCATTATAATTTCCAAGAGCCCAAGGTGGCGTCTTCAAATTGCTTGTTTTATCCAAACAACATTAAAGAAATCCAGAAGAAAAGAAAGAAAGAAAAACAGCAAATTCGAAAAGCTGGAACCAGATAATGTTTGATATTTTCAGCTTAAAAAGTGACTGAAACGATTAATCAGTTATCAAACTCATCTTTTCAGCTCTACTGAGATGCACATACATGCTTACGTCACATTTGTTCAGCCAGCTAAAGCCACTGACAGTCCTCCAAACACAACAAGCACAAACTACAGGTTGTGTGTACTAATTCAGTTCAGTGGCATTAAAACACTTTTCTTCCCCGGTGCTCCCAGCTGCCGTGCCTCGTCTTATCTGCCATGAGGACCGACTCTCTGCAGGGTCGAACCAAGCTGACAGAGGCCCGCTACATCTTCAGAGATGACCCTGCAAAATAGTTGGCATTCCTTGGGGGGGAAGGAAGGGGGTGGCGAGAATTATTTCCGCCAAAAGGTCAAACATGGAAATGATTATATGCATTGTTGGGTAGTCTCTCTCTCTCTCTCTGGCTGAAATAAGCACACAATGTAGTCTCTCTCCCGGCTGACCGTTTTCAAATGTTAATGGCTGGCTCACGGTGCGAGGGCGCAGCGGGGGGTGGGGGGGCTCGGCTATGCATCCTCGCTGGTGGAGAAACTCTTCACGCTCACTGGAAATCTTGCACAGGAGCAAACTTGGGGCACAGGGGCAAGAAATTCTGCACTGAAATTTGACAAAAACACTGAAAAAAATCGACGGCCCAGTTTCATAATACCGCGACTTGTTAAACAGGCCGTGGGGTGACAAATGGTCTGTGCTGAATTTAATCTCATATTAAGACAGACCGCCTGTGGATGCAGGAAAACTGCTTGGAATGTGTGCAGAGGTTTCTCGAAAGGTTGATCGCGAACAAGCAGAGGAAAGGATTGTTTGCGCTGTTCTTCTTTCGGGAGAATACAAATGATCTCACTCTACACAACGCTGCCTCCTGCACAACGCACAGACAAGAAAAGACTTGGTGTCCCAGGGTGCCCCGCTGCCAGACTCATTACCAATGTAAAGGGGCACCTTGAAACAATCGTGTGCATCTTCCGAACAACCTTCCCACGCACAATCGCCTGAAATGCTCCCATTCTCACGGGACACTCCTCGACCTCCCGGCTCCCATCCCCCCCACCAGCCCCGACAATACATCCAACTCTGTTTGCCCTCTCATTCCCCCCACAACTTCCTCTTTCTTTCATTTTCTGCAGGCCCTTTCAGCATCACAGATCCTCCTCCTCCTCCCCCTCCTCCCTCTCAGAACAATGTCTGCTCCGCTCTCCTCCAGCCCTCTTTGCTTTTTGGACCAGCGCCTGGAACCTGAACCCATAAAAAAGAAACACTGAGAAAAAAACACACACATACACACACACATACTGGCCAGAATATGGGTTCACCTAATCACTCTTCACTGTGAAGCTATTTCTACAACAGTTACGTCAGCTAAGAAGAATGAGTTAAAAGGTTGTGGAAGTCTCTGGGCGAGAGGACTTTTTTTTTTTAACTTATTTTACCGCAGAAAGTTGTGTCGTAACACTTTAAAGGAATAGTTTGACATTTTTAGCAAACACGCTTATTTGCTTTCTGGTGGCGAGTTAGATGAGAAGATCTGTACAGTAAATATAAAGCTGTTAGCTTAGCATAAGACTGGATACAGGGGGAAAAGTCCAAAGCTTACAACATCGTCCAACCAGCACCTCGAAAGCTCACTAATTAACATGTTATATCTCGTTTAGTCATCCAAAAACCAAAGAGAAAGAATCAGTTTTACAGAGGTTAAACTCTAAAAGAATAAAAAAAGTGATTACTCTTTATTCTTTATGCTATGCTAAGGTACCTGGCTGTAGCCGTATATTAACGGACAGCCCGAAATGTTTTGTACAGAGTAAACAAACGAGAATTAGCGCGTTAGCTTTAGAGGTGCTGGTAGGTGGATTTAGTTACCATATAGCTTGAGCCAGGCTAGCTGTTTCCCCCATGTTTCCAGCCTTTATACTAAGCTAAGCTAACTGCCTCCTGGCTCCAGCTTCATATTTACTGAGAGTGATATCAATCTTCTCCTCTGACTCTCCACAAGAAAGTGAATAAGCGTAGTCCCCAAAATGTTAAACCACTCCTTTAAACTCTCTCAGGTGTCATCTCTTTCTTTGTCTGTCGTGCTCTTCCTCGTCAGAAACCCCTGGGCCTCACAGACGCTGTAAGAGATCCGTCTGTGTGCGGACCCATCGGGGGGATTATACGCATTAGGTGACCTATGGAAGACAAGCCTTCCCTTCACACCTGAACACCCGCTGGAAACTATCTCTGATGTCAGAGCGTCTGACCAGATTCACCTCAGGACACGTGACGGGGCGCCAACCGCCGGGGCGACCTCGTTAAGCTTCTGTTGAAACATTACCACTCTGCGAGGAAAGGAGCACTTAATATAGCTGTGAATAATTCAGAGATCTGAGACCTGATAGGGGACGGAGTAAACTTTCACACAATTTAAAGGATCTGGGAGAGGCCGACCTGCAAGAAACTCCATAAACACACAAGTGACGCAACATGTGTCGTCTAACCCAGACAAGGCCTCTTTGGCTGCCTCATTTCCCACCTTTCTTCTCCCTCCCTGCCACCCTACTTTCCTCTGGCAGTGTTGCATAATGCGGATATGTTTATCATAAGCAAAGAGCACTCTGCGCGATTTCTATGCTCTCCCTATCTCGCCTGAATGTGGTAAAGGCAAACAAAGAAGCGTCAACGCCGTTTTACGTCAGAGAGGTTGCATTCTGTAAAGATCTCCTTTCTGCAGAGAGATAACAGCTGGTGTTCACATTTATTAACATCCACTGATCAATCTTCTTGTTTAGGATCAAAACAGTAATCAATGGAGACCTGGTTAAAGTTGTTTCCTCCCCTGAAATCCTTGCTACGCTCACTGGCCTCGCGCCCAAAACCATCACCATCACCCTGGGCTGCAGCGGCTCCCTCCGCTCCGTGAGCTGTGTACTTAACAGGGCAATGAGTCAGTTTCGACCATGACGCAGATACACAGTGTGGACGCCCTCCAATCACAACCACACCCTGCTAAAGAGTGACACCAGGCCCAGCAGACGCTGAAGAGAAAAGAGACCCAAATTGCACAGCTTACCGCTTGAACTGTGTCAAATCGAGAGTCTGAGCCAAAACTACTTCACACTTCAGAAAACAGCCAGTGAAAAAGTGAAGCCACTGCCCTCCAAAACCCCTGAATCATCCAAACACATTGCACGGTTTTGCATGACAGAGTCCAGTTTTTGCTTCCCTAATATGGTGAGACTTCAGACTAAAGTGTATGTAGCTTATGATGAATGAAACAAAAGCAGGGGGGTGACACTTAACTGCAACAGTTCAAGGCACCAGGTCTCTTGCTAAACGCCCCGTGTTTCCCAAATAGTGATTTCACAAGACATGTCACCTTTCTACAAAAGTCAATCCAAAGCTTCCTGTAGCTCAGATGAAGCTGACATCAAGCTACAACAAGCTGTCCATCACAAAATAAACCTCACAGTGACTCACAGTGACAGTCATAACAGAGCCTCCGATTGGCTACATGCTGAGGTAAAGAGCAGTCTGAGAGATCGAATCAAGACCAGAGCACCGAGGAGATTTTATGAGGACGTGATTCATTTTCAAGTGATGTGAAACTGTCAACCTTAGATTTCTCTCTACCAGTTATACAGAGGTAGCTTTCCCTTTAACACCCCCTTTATAACAGTAGAGCTGAAATGATCAGCCAATGAATCAATTAGTCGATTGAGAGAAAGTTATTCGGCATCTATTTTGACAATCGATTCATCGTTTAAGTCATTTCCTAGTTCCAGCTTCTCAGTTGAGGATTTGCTGCTTTTCTTTGCCTCATGTGAGAGTAAGATTTGAGTTATGACATTTTAAGACTTCCGCATGGGAACCTGTGATTGTCAATTGTTGCTATTTGCTGACATTTTAAAGACAAATGGATCAATCCAGAATATAAAACAGTACAGTATGGTACAATAATAGATCAATGATTGTTATCTGCAACCCTAATGAAGTCTTTTGAAAAGACAATAAAAATTGTTGAGATTTTACCCATATTGCCCACGCCTAATCTCAGCTAAATAAAACAATAACCAAACAAAGTCCAACAGCAATAAGTGGGGTCATTAAAGGGGACATAAGTGATGCTGCAGAGCAATAATGAATGTGCTCATGTGCTTTTTATACCTGCTAAGTTGCAATTTGGACTCTCAGTTAAATGTTTTTATCTCAACAGCCTTTTGACACTGTTAGTAGAATCTGACCACAAATGATGAAACGAACAAGAGAAACAACAAATTTCAATTTCTGTTCCTATTTCAATATTTAAATTCAATTAAATTTAATAATTCAATAATTTATATTTAAACTGGTGGAGGAGGGTGCGTTTTCACTCTATTTGCGCCCCTGTGATGGCAATAAATGTAGCCTGAAGATAGAGATGATCACACAAGCAACAGTAGCCTCCAGTGAGACATTCACACACACATATCAACCAGAAACATCCAATAAGAAGAGTGACAGCATCGTCTTCTTATCACACCACCTCTGATAAGTGCATTTCCCTATTTTTAGTTCTTTTTTTTTTTTTTTTTTAAACAAACCCGGATGCACTCATTTAAAGAAGTTATAGTTACCGCCATGAAAACCTAAAGTGGAAAAGTTTCATCATCAAAAGCACCCACGTCGACTCCTCTGACTCCTCTGAACAGCTTAGTTGTAAATACATGTTTTCCTCAGCATACATTATGAACACACAAGAGACAAGAAACTACCGATCCAATATGTGCCGCTCCACTTACTTTGTATTTCATCTTGCAGCTCTTCTCTGTGACTCCAGCAAACGTGTGAAATATATCCGCTTTTTATCGCACCAAAGAGATGCACATCTGAATAACTGGAGTGTTTTGTTTCTGCGTGGTTAACCAGCCATCCAGAGACTTCATAGACGGGAGAAACACGCACGTAGGAAACTCTCTGAATCCGCACCGCTTCTTTCTACTCCTCTACACCAGATTGCTCTTCACCACATTGACCGTCCACCAGCTCATTTGCATAAACCGCCGCTGATTGGTCGAGGGGAACATTCTGAGCCCGCCCCCTCCCGCTCCCCCCTGCTTGCCCTGATCTGTTAGCTGACGTCATTATCAAAATACAACGGTAGATTAAATCATGTGTATCTAGAACAGCTATATTCTTATAAAAATAAATCTATTTTCCTTCAACAGTGGTTCAGTAATGTCAAAAAAATATATATTGATGACAAACACGAAAAAGGAGGTTTTTGTCACTTCTTTGTCTTAGTTCTTTCATATACTTTGGAGGATAATCATGCTCTAAGTTTTGGCGGTATTATACTGATACCATTAAATGTATGCCGAATTAGCTATTAGAAGCTCTTGTTTGTAATGTACCCATTAAAGTAAAGATAGCTATCATTGGATTACTTTGACACTGAAGAAAACCTAAAAATGTGATGATTCTTAGGCAAGTTCTGGAGTTGTACTATAAGAAGCTCCTTTTCTTCTATGATTTATAAGTGGATTTATGGACGCTTATTCACGTGCGTCCATGTGTAACATGTCTGTGTGTTCAGATTTAGTTGAGTTATGACTCCTAGAAGAAGTAGGTATTTTGACACAAACTGCTGCAATCATGCTAAGGGTTTTAGTATCATGGAGGTGATTAAGGTACTTAATTGATCCTCAGTCATTTTTGATGCTGTCCCCTCAGATATTGTTCAACTTTTTAAAAGGTTTTAAACAAAAAACAAAGTTAAAAGTTAAAGTTTTTGCCAGCTGAAAGTCAAACATTCACCTCCTATTGCTCTGCTAGCAGTCAAGCAGTTAGCTAGCACACCATATCATATTTAACCGCCTGAGTTCATGAGTCATCAAAAAACATTTTTATGTTTACAATATAAAAATACTCAAAAATGATTTTGTTGACACATATTTAGCATGTAACAAGAGATAAATGAACATATAGTAACACCTAAAAGCTTTACAAGGTTTTTATTTATTTTTATTTTATTTTATCATATAGGTGCCCCTGGTGTATTTATATATACAAGTTGTATTGTAGGTTACTTGCTCTATACTTGCTATATCTGTTGCAATAAAGTTTACTGAAGAAAAATTAAATCATGTGTAGATAGAATAATGTCTGATTTACCAAATATACTTTAACTACAGTAATTTCTTAAACTGTTTCTTAAACTAATTTCACTGATTCATATTAGGAAGTTGTTGTTTCCTCAGAAAAAGTGAAACCCTGAATGTGAAGGAAGTGTGATTATAGCATTTTCTTCTGCACGGAAATGTCTGTTGGTTCAGAAGAAAATTACAACACCCAGTAACACAACAACCTTTTTTTTTTACCTCCCAACACCATCATCCTTCTCTTCAATGAATAAATAAATACATAAATAAATAAGTTTACCTCTGAGCTGTAGCCCCTCCTGAACACTTGTCTTCCCAGAGCTGTCCTGCACTGCAGAGCTCAGGTGACACAAACAAATACTTAAACATCAAAAACTACAGCTTTATGTTTGAAACATGGGCTGCACAAAAACTAGGTATTTGTGATTTCTCTCTTGTGATATCAACTGTTGGAATACAAGATGAAGGGATACAGGTAAAAATGGGGAGAAGATGTAACACATTTTCTTTTAAAAGACTGTCATTGCTGCTCTTCACTGCTCCACCAGAGGAAATGCTCTTCAGAATACGGAGGAATCTAAATATGTAATTCACTGGTCCTGGCAAATCCTTCTCTGAAAGCTGGTTCACAAAACCTGTTAGCTGAAAGTGCGTACCTTGGGGGTGTTTCCTACAATCTGGAAATGACAACCACTTTTTTTAAAAATTTGCTGACTCTATCAACAAGCACAAGTACTACGTGGAACTGGTGGAACAGGTTCATTTGCAGAAATGAATGACAAAGCACAATGAACATCAAAAGAATCTCAGTCGCTCTGCACAATACAAAATACAATTCCACAACTACAAAAACATGTTTTTCTCAAAGACACTACAGGTTATTTTACATTCATTTACAGGTTGTTTTTAGTGCTCACCCCGACTTGAGTGAAGACAGCGCAGATGATTGCAGAGATGTCACCTCAGTCCACTCAGCTCAGCATCTAACGGAGGTGACAAAAAAAAAAACACCAAAGCTGATCTCTGACAAGCTGACAGGAAAGCCTTCGCCTGTCTGCACCACCCTGCTAACACCTCCTCAGTGCACACAGCTCCTCTCTGCAAAGTATTAGTTATCATACTCAAGATCTGCATCTCATGAAGACAGAAACCCAATTGAAAAGAAGTTATTTCTGTCAAAATTTAGCACACACACACAGGCCTGGCGTAGATCTGTCTGTTTGTTATTGAGACTGTTTTCTCCAAAGGGGTAGAAATCTCCTGTAATTAGCCTGCCTCTCATGTGTTTCCGAATGCTCTAATTTGTGTCAGCTCATTTATCACAATCACAGGGACCCTATCGGCTCTCATTGTCCCCTGTGAACACTCATATCCTCAGATGAATGCCTCTTGTAAGGGCACTCAAAACACTCGTTTGTGTAATATACACCATGCCCAGCTGGAGCCCATTCTCTGGGCCACAAGTGGGTACGGGGGGCTATTCTTTTCTGTGTATGGCATGTGATTATGTGCGTGTGAGCACCTGTTTCCTATGACAAACACAACTCATTTTCCCATCTGTTTATATCAGCGCTTTGGAAGAAAACAGCCTGAAATAAGCCAAAAAAGGTTGTTTATCCCCTCCCCGCAACATTTGGCTGGATTGAATGAGTCCATTAGTCTTCAGTCTCTAGTGCCGTGTCATTTTGGCTAGTTTCAGCTCGAGCCTGATGCGCATTATCAGCTCATCGTTGGTTGAAATTAAAGATTTAGAGAGCTCCTCTTGCAAGCTTGAGTTACAGCCCCCCAAAAAATCCTCCTTTTGAATATCGGCGGAGAAGTCAAACAATCACTAGGCAGGGGGAAGATTTGTTTTGGCATGTGGGCTCGAGCGGCGAGCCCCGGTCGTCATGACAACTGCCACCATGGCCACAGTATTTGTGGTCTCACACCTACTGTATTACATGAGCAGGAAGGGCCTCCAGTCTGTAAAGATGCACAGGTCTTTCAGTGTTATTATGGCACATTTCAGCGCGGAAATAGGCGGTAATAGTGCGAGTGAAAAATGAGCCGCCCGCCTTTCATCTCTGCCAGGTGTCTGTGATGTTTTGGGTTACATACGTGCCCCTGCAGATCTGACCCCAGGTTTAAGAGAGGGCAGAGCAGCCATACATCTTCCATAAGTGGAGATCACAGGGCTCTGTTGCCTGAAGCAGGGAGCCTCGCTGCTGTTTCGGTGGACGGACAGAAGCAGGAGGCTTTGGTTGGTGGTTGGTGGAGCAGCCTGACAACAGCTCCTCTGTGCAGGCTGGGCGTAGGTGGCCCCTCACTGCTGCCTGTGAAACACTGTCCCTCAAACTCTCGCAAACCAGCTCAGGCAGATTTATGGGACCACCCCCCACCCTCCACCACCCTTCTTGCTGCCTAACTCCACAGCCTGAGCTCAGACAGGCGAGGCCCCCCACTCGTCCTCAGTGTCTCCTTCTTTGCGCCCTGTGACCTTGTGCAGCCTTGTGGCCGGGCAGCAGCAGAGAGGAATTCACAAAACACACAAAGACGGAAGAGTGAGAAAATATGAGTCCGACACACAGTTGGGGTCAGGGTGTTTTTCTGCCATTTGTACCATAAAGTTTAAGAAGTTGTGTTTTAAAGGCTCATTTTCCCCCCAATACCATAAAATCTTTTTCTCAGTTATTTCTCAAACTATCCAGCCATGCAGATAGTTTTGGTTTAATTTGTTTTCAGATACCCGTCTCTCAGATTTCACCACCACAATACAAGGGAGGTGAATGGAAAAATTACATTTAGCAATTTGTCTCGTCACTCCAATAATCCACAGACCTCAACATGTTTTCATTTTTACTGAAGAAAGCTGTTGACAGCTTGTTCCGTGGATTATCCAGAGTAACAGGGACACTGATTTTGGAAAGAAATTTTACCGTTGATATTTCTTTTCCAGCATTAAAGCCAAGGTTTTTTAAAATTCTTGCTTTCTACCTAATCTGCACGTAGCAACTATGGTTAAGGTTATGGCAAGTTAACTATGGCTGGGGGTATGGTTAAAGTTAGGCAGAACAAAACATTTGGTTAAGGAAGTTAGGAACATATTGTGGTTATGGTTAATAAAAAGATGGTACATGCACTCCGATTTCCTGCATGAAAGTCAGACGTGCCACCACCCCAACCTCCACACCTTAATGACACACTACTTCCTGCATTAGCACTACACTGGACATAACTACAAACAAAATCTCATTCACCTTTATTATATTTGAGTGGAGGCAGAAATCTCAAAACCACATCCCTTAAAACTTGGGCACATATAACCAGTTATCTGCATCGAGAGATTCCACTAAAGTTAAGTGAGAAAACAGTGTTTTTCATAAACTGTGGGTGAACTAACCCTTTAATTAAAAAAGAAGAATAAGATATCCGAAAACCTGGACACATGAAACCAAAACTATCTGCTTGGCTAGATTCCACTATAAGTGAAATAATATGCTGCCTTTTTTAGGGATTCATGGCGAAATTTAGAGCGGACTATATTCTCATTCATGTACCTGAGACAGAAAGGGAAAGATGGTTTGTAGTTACGCAACTGGGATCCTCCCACTGTGTACTTTTCCTCTTCTCGTAAAGTCTTAGTATTTCTGACAAAACACTGTTGCTCACTGCTTTGAAACTGCAGACTTACCTCAGGTATTTATTTTTCCTGTTCTTTGGAAGAAGAGGTAATCTAGAGGTGCGGCCACGTTGGCATAAAAAATGAATCTCTTAACACAATATGCTCAGACTGAAAGTGTCACTGACTGAATCAGTAGATTATGTTACAAAGAGTTACACTGGCAGTATGTTACTTTCTGGTTAAGTTCAATGAAAGGTCACGAAATCCACAGAAATAAGCTCAGCAATCACCTATCTGCAACAGAGTTATCTGTTGCTGAGCTGTCAACCTCATACACAGTTTAAACCAGCAACAGACTGAACTTGACTGAACTGAAGACAGTCAGAAAAGAGGTTTTAAGCGTTCTAAGTCCACTTGGTATCTGGAACCAAGGGCCTGTCCACATTACAGGTATATTCAGTCTAACTGGACCCAGGGAGAATTGTGGAGGTCTCTGGTTTGTGTGTTTCACCCAAGTGGATCTGATCGCTTAGTTTATTTGGGGAAATACGCCAATGCGCTTTCTTTCTCAAAGTTAGATGAAAAGGAGCTGGAGCTGGGAGATGATTAGCCTAGCTTAGCATAAAGACTAGAAGCGAGGGGAAACAGGTAGCCTATGCTAAGCTAGGCTAATCGTTTCCTGGCTCCAGCTCCATTCTTAACGCACAGACATGAGATTGATATCGATCTTCTCCTCTAGCTCTGAGAAAGAAAGGGAATAAGTGTATTTCCCAAAATGTTTTCCTTTAAAAACAACAAACAAACTATTGTACATCAGTGACTATAAATCTTTGTATTGAACTGGATTAAATGATCCGATTTAAATGATTTGTTATTTCCACCTCAAGAGTGAACTTTGGTTGAACCGACACAATGATCCCAAACTGACATCAGTCTTTTCCAGTCATCATATTTCCAAGTGTAAAAACTGCTCTCGCAAACATTATGCGCTGTGCTTAATGTTCTCATTCACACAGCTCAAACATTACAGTAGATTGATTCCCTTCTGCATCATTAGCTGAATCAGCCACAGATCAGAGGAAACAGTCACAGCACTATAGCTCTGTAGCCTTTAGCAACCACTCCAAGGCTCCAGTTTGACCAACCTCACTAACATGAAGGGTTTCATTTACGTCTGATTGTCACAGTTGTATTTCAATGACCTGAATAGCTCCTTGTACGCGGCTAAAGGCTTTGCTTTATTTGGCCTTCAACTTGGCAGTGATATAAGTGATCCACGGTCACTGAAAAACAAGGCCATAAAAGTCTGTATTAGACTTAGATTGTGCTGCACACGTAAACGCTCACTGTGAACGTGAATTACTCTTAACTGGACGCCAAGGCCATCTTTTAAAATCTAGCGCTCAATGTTCACTCTGTTTGTTATCCCTCTCACTTGTTCATTCATTGTACATTGCCCGGGCACACCTTCCCCTGTGAGTAATTTGCCTCTGGATTGGTCTTGTATTCTGCCGCAGAGCCAACTGTTCATCATCCTGTCACCAGCTACTGCAGGATAATGCTTCAGTGTCAAGAGCAGTTTTAAAATTCAGACGACATACAGATCCCTGCATACAGCAGAGCTTCATTAGTGGAAACAAGAGAGGTGAAAAATACTTATTTTGCACTTTAAATGCGAGTACACCAAGGTCATACATATGATATTGACACAGTATAGAATCAGGTCTTGCTCCCAATCATCCACTCCACTGACCAGTGAGCCTGTATATATATCACTCAATCCACAGCACACACCTGGCTCACAGTCTGTATATGAACACATCTTAAGTATTTCCATGTATTTTCAGTATTAACTTTTTAACAAGTAGCCACATGTTGGATGTGAACACAGTAGGACCATGCACCACATACAATATATTAAAAAGTAGTAACACTTCACTTTTAAGTAATAAATAATCAGTTGAAATAGCTAAATGTAACAAGCAATTGAAATATTCAGCTAAAAGTAATGGATAAATGACGGATACAGTTAGCTAAAGTACTGGATGGACGGTTGAAATAATTAGCTTAAAGTAGGCTAATGGATAAACGCTGTAAACTGTTAGTTAAAAGTAGAGGCTAAAATACTTAACTTAAAGTAATAAGCAGTCAAAATAGTTAGCTAAAAGCAATGGATAAATGACTGAAATAGTTAGCTATAGTAATGGATAAACGGTTGAAACAATTAGCTAAATTTAATGGATAATCAGTTAAAATTGTTAGCTAAAAGTAAAAGTAATGAATAAATGGTGAAGTAGATAGCTACAAGTAATGGATAGATGGTTGAAACTGTTAGCTAAAATTAATGAATAGATGGCTGAAATTGTTAGCTTAAAAGCAATGGATAAATTACTGAAATAGTTAGCATAAAGTAATGGATAAACGCTGTAAACTGTTAACTGTTATGTTAAACATAGAGGCTGAAATAGCTAAATGAATAAATTGTGAAATAGCTAAAAGTACAGTTTAAATAGTTCGCTATAATGAATAAATGGTTGAAACATCAAAACCAACCTAAACACTGACAGTTCAAGTGAATGAAAATAATCTTGTAGCAATACAATTTTAAACAACATCCAGTTAAAAATCAAATCGACACACTTTGAACATGACGGCTGGTGTGGATGAAGCTACATGAGTTCATCTGTTAGGGGCTGTGGGGATTCGTCAGGTCGGGAACCACTGGTCCAGGATTTAGAGTCCGGGCTGTGATTTGAGGGGGATGATGCCTGATAATGTGTTGACACTCACATTTCTGCTGCGAGGTGCTTCCCCGCCTGGCTGGAAGCACGATAAGACCTCCAGTTGGCAAGGTGACAGACGGAGCGTATTGACCCCCTCTGCTCCCTGTCTGATTGGAGAGTGTGTGGTTGTGTGTGTGTGTTTACTGTATGTGGTGTGTGTGTGTTGCAGGGATGTGTGAGCACACGCAGCTTTAATCAGGCCACTAATCCCAAGGTGCTTTAAAGCTGCAGCATTGTGGGAGTGAAATGAGACACTTAAAGCCGAGCTTGAGATGATGAGGGTGTTTGTGTGTGAGTCTTATGTGTGTAATTTAAAGAAGGGCTGCAACTAACCAATATTTTCATCATCAATATAGCGTTATTTTTCTGATTGATTGATTAAATGTTTATTGTTTTGACCACAGGTTGGTCTAGAAGAAAGGGGAGTAACGTAAAACCAGACAAACAGGGCAGAGCCAATTATGTTACTGGCTCTTGCTTTGGTCTGAACTAACTGACTGTTTTGTCTTTATTTATTCACTGCTGATCAATTTCTTCATGTCTTAGTTATATATTTAATATCGAACACTTTGGGTCTCCATACACAAGCTCCCAAAGTCCAAAGTGACATATTTCATTTTTTGTTTTTTCCGACCAACACAGTAAAACCCCCAAATATTCATTTTAATTAATATAAAACAGACAAAAGCTGCGAATCATCCAATTTGAGAAGCTAGAACCAGAGAAATGTTGACATTTTTGCTTTAAAATGATCTAAAACAATTAATCAAATTAATTTTGCATTGATGGACTAGTCAACTAATCATTGCAGCACTCAGCTAATGTTTCAGATGATTAATTCTTTTCATAAAGGACTAACCCTCCATGACACATTATATCAACACGCTCTGACATTATTCTGTGTTTATAATCTCATGTGCAGACAAGTCAGTCTAATCTGATCATCTTCAATTTCAGCTCACGGTTTTCTTCCCCTCCATCTACAAAATTCTCTGCTTTTATTTTTCCTTTACTCAAATGTGTGCCAGAGATTTATCTGCCCGTGTGATGGATCCAGCACATTTGGACAGCTACTTTCTGGAGTGAGCCGTCCGGGGCTTTGAAACAAAGCATGGAGAGAAAAACATAGTGGTTTTGGCTTTGCTCTGCTGGTTATTTATGGAGAGGATCCATCCATCCTTTTGTGCTCTGCGGGCAGGGGCGATGCGGGTGGGAATTCTGGGAAGTGAAGTAAACGAGGCAACAACTCCCCCCAACATGTTGGTGGACGGTGAGGACCGCCAGTGCCTCCGGCTTTCGAAATACGGTGCTCCAGAGTGCACTCAAGTACACACACACACACACATTTAAATATGCACAAAAACACACACAGAAAACAAATGCGATTTTAAGAGGGATTCCTGACCTTTGCCTCCTCCTCCGGTTCTGTTACTCACCTTTTTGTTGCAAGACAAACGGTTCTCTGCCAAGTGACCTACTTTTAGCTTCTTCTGGCTGCACTGTACACATTAACCTTTTCTCCTTCCTGCTTTATTTAGCCGACACTTCTCATGTTCACTATGGCTTTGCTCCCCTGTTCTCATACCTGCTTGTAAATGTTTTCTTAACTTAATCCTACCAAAACACAATCGGGACAAAGCACAATCATACCAGAGGGCTTGAGCAAATATGTGAATATGCAGGAAGGAAAGTCAGTGATACAATGCAAGCCATCCGTGCTGAGGTCTTTGTGTGAGTGTGTGCCTCTGGTATGGCTGGCGGTGTATTGGAAATGGGGTTCTGGTTTCCTGCATACCCTGCTGACTGAGATGAATGGGTGTAGTGTGGGTAGTTTCTTAATGAACTCATAGCAGGGTGTAGTCTGGGCTGGCGGATTGCTCAACACCAAGTCTGGAGTGAAAAGGCTACAAATCTAATTGTGGCTCTAGAGAACAGGGTCTGAACTGCTCTGATTGCTTTCTGGTTGATGTTGTCAGGACACAGAGCTCTGCCCGGGATCTGCGGCTAAAAAGTAAAGCGAGCGTTTTGGCTTACATCTGGATTTGGTGTGGCCGTGGGGCGGAGGAGACATGACGAGACACGGTGAAATGAGGGACATCTCTGGTATTAATGATGTTTGTTCAGTGTGAAATGGAAACAAACAGATTACATCAACAAGCTGTAGGAGTTGAGGCTTTGAAAGCATGTCTGGCACCACCCTGGAGGTCACACGAGCCGGCTATCTGTTGAACAACAAAAATAGAAAAAGAGAAGTTGCCTGAAAGAAAGATTAAGGGTCTACAGCCATGCTAGCATCTCTGTGAGGCTGAGGTACTTTGAGCTAAATGCTAAAGCCAGCACGCTAATATGCTCACAATAATAATAATGTTTGATAATGATAATGATAATGTTTACAATGTTCAGCATCTTAGTTTAGCGTTTTAGCATGCTAAAATGTGCTAATTAGCATAAACCAATAGTTTCAATTTCACTAAAAACCACCTCATGGTGGTGCTGGTGGAAAAGTCAGAGTAATTTGGATTCATTATCTGAGGACCATGGATGCAATTTAACTAAATTTCAGGGCAATTCATCCAATAGTTGCTATTTCAGTCTGAACCAAAATGGCGGGCTGACCAACCTACAGCTACAACATTAGCGTTCCTAAAACCACACTAACGCTAACGTGGCTAAAAACGGGAAAAGAAAGTTAACTGAAAAATGTTTTGAGTTAACTTTAGCCCTAGCATAATCCAAAGCACTAGAATTTAGCTAACTTGGGGCGTCCCGGTTGGCTGATAATCAGACTGAAATGCCAATGTTTCTTGTTGGGAAAAGGAGTTAATCTGTTTTGTTTTGCTCTAACCAATCAGTAGCGAGTGGCGTATCCCTCCTGCCGGTGTCATGTTCAGTTGAAACGGAAGCAGCGACAGCAGTTGCTACCGTACGAGCAGCTAACCTCATGTTTTTCACAAGAATATAAAAAATATGCAGATTTAAGAATTGCCATTTCTTTAAGTTGACTTACAACAACAGATCTCACGCCTGTCACCATTTCTGTTACTATTTTTCATGCATGTAGCTACGTATGTAGGAAGATGTCTAACTTTAAACGTCTACTAAACTCTGATTGGTCAGTTGTTTCTCCAAGTTGTCTGTGGGCACAACACGGGACCTATTTGTATCTTTGTTGCATGTCACTCTACTGTCTAATAAAGGCATAAAAAATGCCCTCAGCAGACTTGAATTTAGCTTTGACTTTTGCCGTGATGCGTCCATGCTAGCATTTAAACTCAGCAAAACAGACATTTTAATTGGTTTTGTTAGAAAGCTAACAAGCCAACTGACTTGTTATTGTGACTACAAGGGAATGGATATCCAGCATCTGAGTTTTATTGAAGGAAGACATTTCATGTATGTTCCCTTTCTGACCCCTTTCTGTTGACTGCCATGAAAACATGAATCTACAAGCCACTAGCACATTAGCTAGCATACAAAACAGATGTTTACAACAAGGCAGTGATTGTTAGCACACAATAATCGATGTGATGTTCCAGTGAGGAAACCTCAACTGCACAAATACAAAACATGCCTTTTCAAGTCTTTTAAAGACGAATGAGTTTTATATTTAGAAAGTCAATCAACTGAGGGACCTCCAATATGTCTACCACCACCTGAAAGTCCTCTGCTTTCTGTTTCTCTCTCTCTGACACACACATGCACAAACACAGCCAAACTTGTGGTCAGCAGTTTGATCCAGTTTCTGCTCTCGGCCATCCGGAGTGGTTTCGTCTCAATGCCATGTCCCCCCCCCATGCAGTCAGAGTCAATCTGAATAAAAGCAGCCACACATACAGTAGTTGCACACGGGCCTTCAGATTGAATATATTTAGTTTCTGCAGAGTTGAGCAATGTTGCTTCTCCGCAAAATACTTTTAACCTGAGTTTAGCTGCTTTTTACTTTTTCATACGGTTAATTTGGCTGAAACAAAACCAACAAAGTGAAACGGTTTGTGCTTCTGACTTCAGGTTTACCGAAAACATCAGGGGTGTTAAGCAAGGTGAGCATTACTGTAAAATATCTAAAAGAGGTTCTTTAGATGCCAAAAAGATCCATTTATTTCGTATGTTCACTATCCTGTGAAAACAATGTATATTAAAAGCGTCAGCAGCCCAGTTTTCAGCTTTGTGACGATGCATTTTTGAGAGTCCAGTGGGTTTTTAAATGTTTTAGGTAGCATGAGAAGTAGTTTTCTCATTTAATCCTTTAGTTTATGTGGAAAATTAAAAATCACCAAATTTGAAGAAACATTTTAACTGGACGGTGATGAAATGAATGAAATAAAAGGAATAAAACAACAGTTTTTGTCATAAGCAACTTACAGACAACTTACAGACCACAGAACTCTAGAGGGTTAAATAGGCAATCAGGCAATCAGCTCTGACCAATCAGGAGGACGTAATCAGCAAAAGGTGTTTTTCATCAGCTCATTAACTAGCTAGGAGTGTTTAAAGGCCTATGAGTGTGTTTGAAAAGATATTAAAGCAACACGTATATAAGTGCATACGCATATGAGCTGCGACCCATGAAAAACAGTTGTATCAAAGCTTGTTTTGCCCCCCCCACCCCCCATTTATTTGTTGATAGATATTTAATGTTTAGTATTGGCTGTCCAGTATTATCTATTTCCAGTACATACTCATTTCTTGTGTCATTTTATGGGTGCATTTTATCAATTGCGGATGTGTCTGGTGTTTGTGATTTGACTCCTTTTTTGGTTCGTTGTTGCAGCCTGTGGCTTCAGTATGAAGATGTTTCAAATTGTGAGTCTAATTCCTGATGAAGGTCTGTGACACACATGTTGCTTTTTTTTAAATAAACGTTTCCAAAATGGTTCACAGTAGCATGTTTTTATATATTCTTTGTACAAGTGGATTTTTAATCATCATCAAAATAATCACCACAATCACATTTTTCTTACTTCTTTCCATTATGACGTTCCAAACTCTCCATTTACAGAACAAATGCCCGTCAGATTTCTGCTCTCTCTCACGACAGGAACAATTCCAGGAACGCTTACCACCTCAGATTGATGCTGTATTCAGATTTCCAAGGAGCAGATGCTGAAGAAGAGACACACAAACCTTCGCACCAGATGCAAAATCCATTTGGTGAAAGAATGTGCACAGGGCTCGGTGCCTGACTTAACCAGCCATTTGTTTTTGCTATTGAGTTCATCTGGGCGCAGGAACTTTAAGTGATGTTTATATTTGTATTCCTCTGGCTCGGGGGAGCAGCTCTGAGTTTTAATGTGGGTGAAAAATGTACCTCACCGTAAATCATTTCATATTCCAAGTCATGGACGAAACAACTGGGGCTTGAGTCAGAGATGTGATGTGTTGCGATCCTGGGAAATGGTATTTTTGTTGTGTTATTCTTGCATGAAATACAGTGTTTGGAAATTTAAATTGTGCCATTTAGTCTGCATTTCTATCCAAAGCTCATTTCAGCTCAACGACTATAAAATATACCTATTTTTTTGTGATGGAAAAGCAAAAGGAACAATGCAAACATCCAACCTTTTGTCTCTGAGCCATACATGTCTGGTTTTCACCACTGATGTTGAGGTTATTGCTCTGAACAGTAGTGCAGATTTCCCTACTTAGCTCAAAATATGGATTCCTCATCCACCGCTACCTGGGGCTAAACCAATTCCACCAGAGCTGGTCCCTCAGCAGACGGCTGGAATGAAAACAGGGCAGGATACCAACTCCACCGGCCGCTGCAGGGTATCCAGCTCCAATCCTGACCTGATATAACCTGCATGCACGAAGCTCCCCTGAGGCTTTACTGCTGCTCCTCCACGGCTGCTGAACCGAGCCCGCATCCCGGCATCACCCACTTACCAAGACCACATTTCATCTCATTATGCACGTGAACTGTGAGGAGGCCACGTTACGCTTCAAGTGAGGGGAAGGATGTTTGTTTGTGAGCGAGAAGAGTCCCGAGGGCACGCTAACGAAACCTCTAGAGGACTGTTAGATGTTTAGATTTAAAAGACTACAATCTATATTTACTGTGTGTGCGTTTTTTATTTGATTGTACTGTATGGTCGTTTCTGTAAAGAGACTTTCTAATAATAAACTTTTTTTTAATCTGCCAAGGTAAACTTCAGCACAATCAGCTGCAAAAGCTTTACATTGTATATTTTTTTAGTAATCAATATTCATGAGTAAACACACGAAACTGCTCTTCAATTTTGAAGTAATTCAATCACAATTACTTATTACACTTAAAGGATAAGTCTGGTGGTGTTTTTCTTATTGTCAACAAATCATGAAAAGACCAAAACAATGAATTGATCGTACTAACTATTGCCTGTTTATCCAAATGTTGATATATCTTATTCCACTGTTGTCCAAAAACTATTAAAGACACACTGTTGCACTGGTTGACATGTTCCTTTGTTACAATGAACATGGTTGCAATAGTTTATTTTGTGTTATTCCTATACACACTGGCCTGCTGCCGTAAATACTCAGTAAAGCACCAAATGTGTATTAATCCGCAGCTGAAAATAGTCCCAGACAAATGCGCTATTTACTCCTGTTTGAGTAACATTTGCTGAAAACTACAGTGCCCAGCTCTTTTAGGAAATAACTGAGCCTTTTTTTAAGAACAAAACTATATATTTGGGACCTTTTTGTAAGGATTTTCATCTTCAGGAAGAACCAGTGAGCTTGGAGCTGAGAGTAGAGAAGTTGAAAAGTATTGAGAGACAGTTTAACGCGTTTGTTGGTTTTGGTCTTTTCATGGGATTTATTGACAAATGCAGCAGTTTCTCCTGTTTGAGTAATGTTTGCTCAACACTACAGTGCCCAGCTGTTTAAGTAAATTACTTTGCCTTTTTTAAAAAGGTATCTCATGACCTGAAGATTTATGTCTTCAGTAGGAACCAATGAGCTTCGGGCTGAGTGACACAGACTAACACATTGTTGGTTTTGGTCTTTTCGTGGGGATTTGTTGACAATAAGAAAAATAAGACAGGATATTGCCAGCTTTATCCTATATTATTTATTTAATATTATATGCTATGTACTTTATTTACTTAATATTGTCATTTTGTGTCTCCATTTTGTAATTCTACAGCTCCCTCTGCAAACTACAACACTTGAATGTTGAATTCCATCATTTTTAAAAACCTCTTTCCACAGTTTAAAGGATTATTTTTGTTTGTGCGTTTAGTTTTTCTTAAAGCAAATCGAGGGTCTGAGGACAAAGAGTGTCATATGTTGTTACGGCTTGTAAAACCCTTGAAACTATTTGAATTTTTAGGCTATATAAATAAAAATTACACACACTGCTACAAAGGTGGGTCCGATTAGGTTGAATGGCAGTTTGCAGCAGTGATCAGCTGTAAGCCGCCTGTTAATCAGCACATGTGAGTTTTTAAAGCAGGAGACCAAACTGCAGATGCTTTGGCCCACAAAAAACTGTAAAATTATTTTATATGTTGACGTAAACAGCCTCAAAATCCATGACAAGAAAATACAATCCACCTTTGAAGCAGATATTTAATAGTTTAAGTCCTTTTTCATGAAGAGTTTGTGTTATTATTTGTTAAACCCCTGTATGTTATGCATGCTCGTAATGAATTCTTTTTTACATTTATCTTGTCTGCTTCATGTTTTTTATTTTACGTGATTGTATTTGCAATTATCTTTGTATTCGGGAGACCTGCCCCTCCACAAATGGAGCACACGGTTAGTCCAGACATTAGTCGACTGGCATCAGCTGCTTCATTCATGCTTCACAATCACCGGCTCATTCTTCAGCTGCTTGGCTTCCAGCTGATTAGTGACGTCCAATCATGTTCAATCAGATTCTTTGAAAGAGCAGAGCCTCTTTTTTACCAAATCTAACTGTATAATCATTTGCTATGAATAGTCAGTGTTTCTGACTAAAATCCATTCAGTTTTATATGTTTTTTTACCCTTACGTTATAATGTGCAGACACCTTGCTGCATCCATCTCCTGAGTCAAGTGTTGTTGTTTGGACGAGCCAGCGGACAAGCCCATGTTGTGTTTATTTTGTTGGTCTGCTTTGCACTTTGGAACAATACAGAGTTTATCGGCAGAATTTCCTATTCTCATATTATGCAACCCTGCAGCTGGATGTGTGCCGAGCGGAGCCACAAATGGCCCCGTCCTGTTATAATAACAAGTCTGGTGAGCCATTCTCTCACTTATCACTGCCATGCTCAACCTGTTTCCAGCCTGCAGGGGCGTTTACTGTACATCACTGTCACGCTGAGGCTGGATCTGTCTGTCATTTGGGATACAACATTCCCATTATGAAATGACCTGATTTTGTTCAGAGCTATGAATATGATTTAAGCTTGTCGACCGCAGGCCCTCTTTCTCTTGGTTTTTGTGTGTGTTGAAGGCAGTCGTATTTCATCCTGACAGCTCTGTCGAGGTATGGTACAGTAATACCACCACGCCCAGCAGTTAGCTTAGCCCTTCACAACAAAAGACCTCCGTTTAGGGATTAGACTGTACAGGATGTAGTTGACTCCAAACAACAGGGTTAGCCTTTCACTCTACTTGTCTACGTCTCCAGTGAATGAACACAAGGGCAACTCGAGCTCTTTTATTATCCGGCACCACTGCAATGGCTGAATGTTTAAGTTGATTCTGAGGGGGAAGGGAGGACGTTTGCAGAGAACACAAAGTGCTGTTTGGACGTTTGCAGAAATATGAGATTCAAGTAAAGAACAGCTCTGCATCGCTGTGGACGTCACACAACAGTATGACATTGCTGTCAAATAAAACTTTGCTTTACTTGTTAATAATCTGGAGACTTTTTCTTTACTGTAGTTGCAAGAATTGTTGTTAAATGATGTAATCAGACCGAACCAGGAGCTTAATTTGATTAAAACAGGTGTGTGTGTGGACAAAATGTGGTGGAGTAGAAGTATAAAGCAGCATAAAATGGAAATAGTCAAGTACAAGTAAATGTACTTAGTTACTTTCCAGCACTGTTTACAGTATATCGATCAGATTCAGCTGCCCCTTTGTGTACAGCCACTTTTTGTTGTGGTCCACACTTTAAGAGATCATAAAGATTAAACCACCTTTTGTTCCCTGTCTGCTCAGCCCGTTTCACCACATCAAATCCAGAGACGAGCTTCACATGGAGCAGAGAAGTGGGTCATGGCGGCTGTTTCCTAACCAGGCGAGCCCCTCTCGGCAAAGCCCAGCCAGACTGCAGTCCCACCGGCACGACAACCTCAAGCCTTTTCTCACTGCTGCTACGATTTGGGTTAGAGCTCTGAGGATGTGCTGTCTTTGAAACCTATTCTCTACCTTGTCACAGAAATGGGGGGAAAAAAATCAATGAAATATTGGTCCGAGCTTTAACAGGAGAGAGCAGACTGAGTGCGTGGAGGCCTGCGGGGATTCATACCTGCTCCCCTGCTGTTTTCACATCCGTCTCTGCACAACACAAGAACAGACGCAGCTTTGTTTTACTGAGCTGTCAGGGCGTCTCAGCATCACACACAAAATATCAACGTTTGTTCTTCACTTATCGACTATTTACTCCTATCTACCTTTCAGTTTACTGTTCTCCCAATCTGTTAGCATCGCACGCCGCACGTAATTAGCAGGTTTCTCTTATCAGTTTTTGCCTCAAACCAAGCTTGAAATTAACTTCGCTTTCAGCAAACAAAGACACCCAAAATTTCATCCCATATTCTGGCAGAGTTTCTTTTTTCTTTGTGTGGGCAGCAGTTGACTGACAGCGAACAGAGTGAAACATAATGAAGTGCACTGATATGACAATGCAACAAGACGATAAGGGAGAAACCAAATGAAGGCTTCATGTTTATTGTGCCAAATCGACTTGGAGACTCTGGCTTTGGAAATTGTTTTTCCTATTGTGCAAAAATAACTGGTTGGCTGCAACTATTATTATCAATATCAGTTGATCTGCTGATGATCTGGTCCAGAAAATATCAGAAAATAGTGACAAATACCCATCATAAGTCCCCAGAGCCCGAGCTGATGCCTTCAAATGTCTTGTTTTGTCCGGCCAACTGTCCAAAACCCAAAGAAAAGCAGAAAATCCTCATGATTTAGAAGCTGGAACCAGGAAATGTTTGGCACTTGGCACTAATTAATTATCATAGGATTCATTTTCTGTCAATCGACTAATCATCGTGTCAGCTCTACTTTGGATACACAGACAAAACTTGTGGTTGTGATCCGAAAATATATAATATCACCAAACTTATCCTTTCATCCTCACGATATTCAGTTCACAATAATATAAAACAGAGAAAAGCAGCAAATTACTGCTAATCCACTGATCAATTAATGGACTCTATTTGTTTCTCTTTAGTAAATATGAATATTACCACCACTGGAAAGCATGAAGAGGCTTTTTGGCTCAAACCTAAACATAAATAAACCTGAATTATTGGGTAAATACAGCTAAAAATATCAGTTTTACCCCGACTTGTTGCAGTAATGACATTGGGATGAAAATGCTCAAGATCATCTGATTGGACACGTGGCCTGTAGACATAATATATATGTGTGTGTGTGTGTGTGTGTGTGTGTGTGTGTGTGTGTGTGTGTGTGTGTGTGTGTGTGTGTGTGTGTGTGAGAACTCAAAGGGATTGCATCGTTGTTTACACACTGGGAAATCCCTCCTGCCTCGGTCCGAAGGCCGGGGTCACTGGCCCCGCTGTTCTGGTGCTCAGTCTTCATCCCCGACAACATGAAGAGCCCCCGGGGGAGAACTGAGGTCAACAAACATGTTTTCACTGTCAACAAACCAGCTTCATGCTGGATCTTCTTGACGCAACATTCAGGTGATTTAAAGATCAAAACAGTCCGTCCAATCTGGTGAAACTGTTTCATGATGAAACAAAGCATCACCTCAGTGCCCTTTCTCCTGGATTATAATGATAAATCCTCTGTCCGTTATGCATTTAATCCACATTTCAAGCTTACATGTGTACAGAAGAGTCTTTTCCCTGTGCCTCAACAATCTGTGCATGTTATTTAGGAAACATCCAAAGCTTGTTTCAGTGTAAACTTGACCGTTTCTGTCCTGGTTACAGTTTGATCGTTCAGATCCACAACCGACCTTGGCCTTTAGATCTGACAAAGTCAAGAGAAGAAGTTTTGTCCGTGTGTCAACCGTGAACGTCACAAATAAGTCACGTTAGAGTTGGAGATTACAGCAAAAACAGACACTTGTTTTCATTAACACTTAAAAAGGTACAACTGAAATCACATTTAGTCATCCTTTTTTGCAGTCTAAAATAATTTCAATGTGTTTTTTAAATGTATTGTAAATAGTTTTGGGTTTTTAAAAGGAATAAAATAAAAAAAAAAAGGTCTTTGGGGAAATATCAGAAATGCTTCTTTTCGTCTCAGCCGGCTCGAGGGGCGTATCGCTGTCTGTGTTTGATTGACAGCAGCTGGCAGGCTGAGCTCCGGCAGGGGAGCAAGAGACAAAATAAACAAACTTGTGCTGTAGCTTACAAGTGATAGACAGACAGCGTGTTCGTTAGCAGTGATTCTGAAGAGTAATCGGACCGAAGTGACAATTACAGGTATGTTTACATGCTGTTGATGAGTTTAGTAACTAAACAATTAACAGTATTTTTTTATTTCTATTCTGAAAACACACATGAAATTACCAACACGAACCAAAGGCCACAGTATAGTACTTTCTTATTCTGGCTATCATGTGAGCTTTAGCTAACATGTCTGTACTCCGGTTCACACTGTGAGGAATGTGCTTCATTGACTGGTAGCTTTTTACTGCATAACAAAACCAAAGAACAAGCCAGTTGGTTTTGTTTTTGCCCCCCTTTTGTCTCGTAAGAGAAGCCCATAGAAATCCTGCTGTAAGATGAATTAACAAGCTTGTTTCCCATGTACTGCTCTGCCCTCCCAGCAGCCCATTAGCAGGAACAAGAAGCACTTAAAGAGGGGAAACCAAGGATCCTTAAGTTCATCCAGAATGAGTTCATGCTGGAAACTAGTTTGTAGCTTCTGAGGTACCTTAGTAATCCCTGGCATGGCTTTGTGCCTGGTGGTGGGAGTGTGTGGTATCATTGTTTTTATAGCAGGATGGATTTATACTGCAGTGCCCCGCTGGGTAACTGAAGCCTCTGATTTTTTTTGATTCGTAGGTTTTAGGATTTAAATTAAAACTTTGAACTCATGTTTATTTTCAATTTATCCTCAAGATGGACTGATTGGAAAAATCTAATTTTGCTCTGGTTTATTAAATCAAAAGTTACAAAGTGCGGTCTAGTGGCTTGACTTGTGAGTCACTTCTACTGTTTCTACTGAATACAATTCAAGGAAGAATTCAACTCTTAATTTGTATTATATAAACTTTGCAACAACTAATAGGTAAACAAGATGATTAAGTACACAAAGTATGATTACCAGACAGTGGTGGAAGAAGTATTCAGAACCTTTACTTAAGTAAAAGTACTAATACCACACAATAAAAATACTCCACTACAAGTAAAAGTCCTGAATTCAGAAAGTAAAAGTATAATCAGCAAATTTACTTAAAGTATCAGAAGTAAAAGTACTCATTTTGCAGTAAAAAGGTCCCTGTCAATGTTTTACTTTTATATATATGATGTTTTTGGAATAATATTACTGCTGCATTAATGTGTATGTTGTATTTTACTGCTGTAGGTATTTATGGTTGTGCTAATTTTAACTGCATTATATACAGTTGGGTAGTTTAATCTACAGCAATGCATCATCTTCTATCCTGTGAGAACCACGTATCTCTAAAAACAGCACTGTTTTCAGCTTTGTGACGATGCATTTTCCAGCTAATACAGTGGGGTTTTAAATAGTTTATTTAGCTTAAGAAGTCGGAGAATTTTCTCAACCCATAAAGGAAACACTTCATCCTTCAGTTTATAAGAAAAACTCAAATTCAAAATCACCACATTTGGAGATACGTGGTTTTCACTGGACAGGAAGGGTATGAAGCCAGTCACAGAGTCAGAGTTACATGGTGGTGTTAAATATTCACTTCCAGTTATCCACTTCCTTAACACTGTCTTGTTTCTGGTCCTCTGCTGTTACAGTTGCTAACACCTGTTAATGTATGTATAAGCGCACACACACACACACACACACACACACACACATACCCAGGCCGTGTGTGTGTGTCTGTGTGTGTGTGTGTGTGTGTGTGTGCATCTCCACCGGAAAATAAAACATCCCCATTGTGCTGAAGCATAAGATTCCTGCTTTATATGAAGAACCAGACTTTTGGTGCGATGCCAGAGGGGCGTTAGGTCTCAAATAGCAGAATGGAGGTTTGCAATGTCAGCACTGATGTAGTGTGAAATTAGAAAGTTGTTAAATTATTAGCCACAGTTCTGATGCTCTTAAGTTAAAGCATCCAAATATAAACCAGAAAGTATGTTTGCTTAAAATAGCCTATTGTTTTATAACTTAAATTAACTCAAACCATGCTGAGGCATATTAGTCTTAAAAGGCAGGAAAACTAAGTGAAGTTTGGTTTACATGGTGCTGATAGTCGTCCAGGAGAATTGAGCTTCATGTGGAGCACAGTCCTGTCCAACCAAGCTAAAGTTGACCGTGTTGTCCCTGCAGACGGAGGTCGAAGCTGAGTTTTCAGAGGGGGTGAAATGTGGGGAGCGAAGCAGCAGCAGTGTTGGTGTTGAGACTGTGATGTCTGATGGTAAAACCACCTGTTGAACCGTGACGGGCTGAGCTGGACTCAGCTGAACTGAGCTGAGCTGAATGCCAGCTGTGTGTGAAATCTATTTTGACTGGTTTTTGATGCATGAAGTCGTCTCCAAATACATACAAATCAATCTTATTAATATATTTAGATTGTGAATTATGGATTACTAGATATTTACACGTTTGAAGCTTGAATGTGGTGCACATTAGCACTCTGCTTTATAGCACATAACACTACGTGTCATGATTCCAAGGACTTTAGTGTGGACTTGTGTGTTTTGTTTCCTGTTTTACTTTGAAATTACTGTTCTTGTTTCCTTGTGTGCTGTTTATTTCCTGTCTTTGTTCTTTTCCCGCCTTTTTTGATTGTTTGCACCTGTGTCTTGTTACTCACCTGTGTCTGTTTCCCTCATTGTCTCCTCCCCTATATATACCGGTCCTCTCCCTTTGTTCTCTGTGGCGTCATTGTCTGCGTTTGGATTACTGATGTTTTTGATGTATCCCCTAAATAAATCCTTGGACTGCTCCTGTCTGCATTTTGGGTCCTTCTCCCTGCTACCTGATATGGCTTGTCGTGGCAAGGCCGCCTCGAAGGCCTTTCGTGATACTACGCTGCCATGTTGGCCAGGACTCGTGTTAAAAAAATGTTTCTCACAAGACTTCCTGTTTGAATTAATATTAAAAATAATAGAAGAATTTATAAATGCCATGACATTTTTCCAAAAGGTGGAGATGGATCAGTTATTAGTCATATTACATATATTTAATATATATTATTTTGAGCATGAAAGTTCATTCTTGACCTTAGAAACAGTAGTTTGACAAAAACATCTTCTTCTATTTATATAATAACTGAAGAAATTCCATCTTCTAAGGAAGACCATGAGATGCAGTTGAAAGCTTCCGAAAAAGCTGTTAAATGAGCCTTTTTTTTTTTTAATTGTATTTTTGTTTTTATTCAGTTTTTCATTATAAAAATGTAATTTCCAGAAAAAGTTCATAGTGGACAAACTGTATTTTATTTACCATAACTATTATACTGTCTGTTCTAACTCTAAAACGACCAAATTTGAAGATTAAGTTCCAAAAATGTTTGTGTTAAGTAAAATAATTCAGTATTGTCGCATACAGCCCAAATAGCAGATATTCGTTACTGTTAAAAATCTTTAGTATATTGATATTGGCTATTGGCATCACTTTTAAACCAGAGTTTGATTATAATTTTGGTATTTAACATGGTGGGGATGAATACATCGTTAGATCTCTGTTTTAATTATGAGGATTATTCCTCATGATGTCAAAGAGTGAGCTGTGTGAGGTGAAGACAGGCCGTAAAGGTCATGGATGAAACTACCTGAGCTGCTAACGCTGCAGCATCTACAGCAGAGAGCCGACAAGCCCGAGCCTGAACCTGGCGTGGCTCTTTCAGGTAAACCCAGAGTCAGACGTGGGAGCTGAAAGATGATCTCCCGATCCCCTCAGCCTGGACTGAGGAGAGAGGAGTGTCTGGTTTCCGTTGTTTCATGCAGGACAGAACGTACTGAGGCCTCTCGGCTCTGAGGTTCTGTGGGAAAACACGGAACAAAACGCAACAGCCTCACCCCCAGTGGAGAGCGTAACCTGAGAGTTAACCACTTAAAGCACAAGAGAGATCAGGTATTCCCCCGCCTTGTTAAGAGAAGTCCTTGGGGACAGTGGAGGGGACACACAATGAATGAGCATGACATTATGCCACCGTGCAGCTCAATGAGATGTTGACTCATGAGGCCAAATGAGAGAAAAGGGGGTTGTTCTCACTTACACTGAACAACACACAGATGGACATAACTATGAAACATCAGGAGCATTAAAGCTATTAAACATCATGATCATGAATGGCCTACCAGGCACAGGCCCAAGGGCACAAGTGGTCAGGGTGCCCTGGCCACAATGAGATGCAAAACGACCACAACAAGACACAAAACATCCATAAAGAGACATAAAACGGCCACAAAAAGACCACAGAGATGCAAAACAATCACAATGAGACACAAAACGACCACAAAAAGACACAAAACAACCAGAATGAGATGCAAAATGACCACAAAAAGACACAAAGAAACGCAAAACTACTACAAAGTCTAGCTGTTGTGTGTCTCTTTCAGTCTGGGTGTCTTGCTGCTATGTAGGAGAGGTGGGGGGCCTTTTACATGTTTGTGCCCAGGGGCCCGTTGTCTCATAATCTGTCCATGATTGTGATACACCAAAAAACAGATCCTCAGTTGACACCTCTAGCTTTATTGTCCGTGGATTAAACAACATGACCTCTCCAGTCGCCTGCAGCTTCGCGTGACTGAATCTGTGGCTGTGGTAGTTTAAGTTTAAACCTCGCGGGCACCCCGACCTCTGACCTTTGCACTCATCACATATCTCACACTCATCTCATCTTCTGGACGGTCCCCCGGGGATTCGTCCACAGACAAACTGACAGACTCAGAGCTGCTGAGGGGCCGTGAGCTGACAGTACTGCATGGGAAGAGTGTTTTCTGAATGGAAAAGAAAAAAAGAAAACACCACATTTGTTCTTTGTGTGCCTCAGGAGAGTTCAGTCGATGCTTGTGAACATGCACCAGACTGAAAGCTAGATGCTAGACAACTAACCCTTGCTCCAACGTCACTCAGGTGTAAAATCTGGCACAGCCGTGTTGATGATGAATGGAGTGCCATGTTTACTCATGAGGTTTTTGTTTTTCCAGGTCTTGCACCCAAATGAGGTTTAAATCTTTGTTTTTTTGTGTCCCACTGAGACGTTCAGCAGGGCGATGCCACAGTAGCGACGGCAACTGCTTCTTAATGCTTCAGCTACTCTTTAGCTTCATCTGTTCTCTAATGAAGGGTCGACACGTCAGCAGGTTGATTGATTAAAAAGTTTAGTGTTTTGTCTTAACACTTAACTTAAGCTACACTTTGCACGCCATCAGCTCCAAAGTTGTGGTGAAATACGCTTGTTTCTTTCCAAGAGCTAGATGAGACACTCCGATGCGCTAAGTATGAGCTTGAACCAGGAGGAGATTAGCCTAGCTTAGCATAAAGACTGGAAACAGCTAGTCTGACTTTCTCCAAAAGTTTAAAGTCTACCTGCAACTCTAAAGCTCACTAATTCACACGTCATATCTTGTTTGTTTAATCTGTACACAAACAGTTACAGTTGTGATTTTTCTACAATATAACCTCGTGTTGTCTTGTTTAGTGATATGTACCTTTGTTAAATACATTTCTTGTGCATCTTATGTCTTTATTGGACAGCAAAAGTGGAGAAATGACAAAAAATGAGAGAGATAAGGAATTAAATGCAGCCGTACGAGAACCAGGGAAGATGTTCTGATGGAATTTATTCTGGTGTTGGCGTGGGATGATTTCACTCTTATATTTTTTTAGTCCAAAGTACAAGAGAGCAGATGAGTATTGAAACAACGCTACTCACGTTACAGTTGTTCATGAAGTAAAAAAGTATTTATCACTGGAGAGTCCAGATCTCTCTTGATGAATTCTCACTCGCTGGTATCCTGAGGAGGGACCATAACCAAAAACCAGAATTTCAGTTTGAGCAGGATTTATTTATTTTTTTTGGTTTTGTGCTCATTCACAGCTGTTTCCTTGGTTGGAAAAACAACCTAAAATGCAAAATTTGTAGGTGGGATTAAAGAATAAGAATGTCATTTTTCTGTGCCAGAGCCAATGTCAAAAATAGCAAAAACAGAGAAACTCCCATGAAAATAGCGACAAGCGTGGATGGGATCGATGCAGCTCTTTGTAAATCAATTTGCAGAAATAACAGCTCTTAAATCTGCATATTTCTTCCACTGATGTGACCAGTGATGAGGTTGATAAAACAGGTTATTTCTACATTTTAAAACTTCATCTGGTGTTGGTAACTTGAACCAAGCAAGACAAACTTTATCTGTAATATTACAAGTTCTGCAGCCTTGATTATTCAGCCGTGACTAATCTTTCATGGCATTGTTGCTGTTGATGACAGCTTTATCATGGTGTGAAAATATGAAGAATAATTGCAGCACAAGTTCCAGCTCATCGGGTCGTTGCAGTCTCGGCTCTCTGATACGGTTCTTCGGGTTGATGTTCCTCTCCTACAATAACTGTGCAGACACGCGTTACCTCATCATCCAGCCTCTGGTTCAGTGCTCACAGACTGCCACTTACTCCAGGAGACATTACATGTGTGTGCAGTTTATCATTTGACAAGAGGCTCGCCAAATGCTTCACTGGGAGATTTACTGAGTCTAGGTTTTTAGTCATCAGGGATTCAACATGGAGCGGGATGTGCGTGGAAACAGGCTGAGAAAAAGCAGCGAGCCCTGAGGGGTGACTGATGGAAATATTTAGTGCTGGAGGAGAGTCAGGAGATGTCAGAAAGACAAAAATGATTATTGAGAGGCTCATGTCTCATGTTTTTTCCATCTTTGTTGTGGTCCCTCCAACAAAAAGCACCTGAAATACTAACTTATTCTTATATTCATCACTAAGTTTGTGTGAGAAGTCATTCCTAAGTTCTTATTAACTACTAGCTAGTTTCCAACTTGCTAAATTGCAACTTAAGAAATAACTTAGTAAAGACTTAAGTAATGTGTAAATTGTTAGCTAGGAAACATCTGTAGCACAATCCAATGAAAAGCAATCAGCTATGTAAGACTGCATCTAATGACTATATTCATTATTTATTAACATGCCAATTATTTTCTCGCTTAATCGTTTCAGAAACTAGTGAAAAATGTCCTTCCCAGTTTCTTTCAACCAGGAAGCCTCTTGAGAAACATTCCTTTTTTAACACGAGTCCTGGCCAGAATGGCAGCGTAGTGTTACGTGCTATGGAGCAGCTGAATTGTACTTTTTGTCTCTTTCGTGTAGTCATTTGTTTACCATTGTTGTAAGTCAAAACCTCAAGAATTAGTGACACTTGGTGAGATTTAATGTGCACCACATTCAAGCTTCAAAAGTCTTCAAATTTCTTGCTTTGTCCAAAACCCAAAGATATTGAGCTTATTATTGAGGAAGACTAAGAAAACCAGCAAACATTCACATTTGGAACCAAAACTGAAGCTGTAGGCAGTGAATTTTTGGTATTTTTGCTTTAAAAAAAAAAGACTTAAATAATGATTTGATTGTGATGGTAGGGAGGACGAAAGACGAAGAAGAGGCAGAAGAGAGAGAAGCTGCCTGTTGATTCACATCAGCTTTGGTTTCTTTGGATGTAAAGACAAGAGGGGTTGTTGACCATTAAGACCACCCACAGGCTCGCGTCACCACAGCGGCTGCTCTGAGAGGATTATCTCATCCTGTTGTGTTTGTGGGTGAAAAAGAGACTCAGAGAGAAAGAGAAAGAGAGATGAGGGTAGACTGTTAGCAGAGAGAGAAAATTACAAAGTGTGAGTGAATGTGTCTGTTTGTCATCGGCAGGTTTAACCATAAATATAAAGATATTATCTTTATGAACTTGAGTATTTCCATTTTCTGCTACTTTATATTTCTACTCCACTTCATCTCAGAGGGAAATATTGTACTTTTTACTACATTTATTTGATAACTTTAGTTACTAGTTACTTTACATATTTATATTCTTAATAAAAAATATAAATAGTATATTTTAGTAATAAATGATGATATATTATTATAGGTTAAGCTACCCAGCAGTATATAAAGTAGTTAAAATTAGCTCCACCTTTTCCAGCTGCAACGTTAAAGTGATGAGTGCTCTTACTTTTGGTACTTTAAGTATATTTTGATGCTGATACTTTTGTACTTTTACTTGAGTAAGATTTTGAATGCAGGACTTTTACTTGTAACAGAGTATTTTTACACTGTAGTATTGCTACTTTTACTTTTACTAGGAAAGTATCTGAGTACTTCTTCCACCGCTGCTTAAAACATACTGACAGAGCAAATAACAACACTGACATTAAATACTTAAAATTTGACTGGTTTCTCTAATGCACCTTTATTTCCTTTGTTGCATTTGCAACTTACAACTTATTACTGCACTGTATTTTATTTCATTTTATGTATTTCATTTAATTCTATCTTAATTGATTTCATTCTTATTGTTTTGAATGTCATTCTAATGCTTTTCTTTGCCTATGTAAAGCACTTTGAATTGCCTCTGTGTTTGAAATGTTCTATTTAAATAAAGCTGCCTTGCCTTGCCTAAAAATGATATAAAATACAAGACATTTAAGAAAACGCCTAAAGGAAGGACATGTGAGAAGAGGAGCAGAATGAGAAGCAGAATGAATGTTAAAGGTGCATCGATACTGTTGAGCTCCACTGGGACGGCAGCAGAGGCAGGACAGGAAGCAGCAGCGGCTGCAGGAGGCCGCCATCTCTGTCTGACCTCGGAGACTGTCTGTGGTTCCACCTGAAAAAGCAAAAAAACAGCCATTAGCCCCACCGCTCGACTCTCTGACAAGCCTGTCTAAACACTGACGGAGGTTCATCTCTGTCATCGGCCGGGCGTGTGCGTGTCACACAAACACTGACACACATGTTGGCTCTATTAGCAGTTTGACTAAAGACGTAAGTGACATCTGTGATAGACAACATCTAAAAATGCAACTGAAGCCTCTGCAATCCAACATGTTGAAACTGTCAGCAGCACATTTCCATATTAATCCCCACACATGATTATTATTGTAGTTTATTGCTTAATTTGCTTTATTATTAATGTGGTTTTATTGTGTGTTTTCATTGTAATGAGTGTATTTTCCTTTTTTTTAAACAACTTTTGGTCAGGGTTGTAGATTTCTGACAACATACAAAACAATCAAACTGGTGCACTTTTTAAAACAACAATTAATTGATTGTAGGCGGAAAAAAGTTCAAAAAAGGAATTTAAACAGTGCAGGTGAGCTGCCGTAAGTCCTTATAAATATAACTATGTGATAAGAAGGAAACTGTTTGTTTGTATGAAAACCTTAAAGAGTCAGTTTATCTAATTAACAAAAAACATACTTTTCCTACTAACCCCTGGTGGTATCGACTAGCTAGTTTAATTTTTTATGTGCAGAAGTTTTGAGATATCCACCGCTGAGTCTCTAATACAACAAATGTGAGTGGACATTTTTCATGTAACTAAAAAAAGTGCGAGCAATGTCTGTTTCTAGAAACAATGTCTAGTTTTTTAGGAAAATACACACACCATGCTATCAGAAGTTTTCACAAAGACTGTTTCTTCAGTAGAAAATAGTGATTTTAACAACTTGGGTTGCTTCGTGCACATTGTGAAAGGTACTGATGACAGAAGCACCTATATTTTTGTGATTTGGATACAATGGCCCTTTTAATAAAATGTCCTTATGTGTCTAAAATATTCAGTCTTCTCTTACCTGTCCGGGGACCTTAAATCCCAAATACGGTAACGTAATCTAAATGTAGTAGAATGTTTTAGGAGAACCTTTGGATTACAATTTTGTTGATGTTAATACCAGTTTGTCAAAGTAACATTATCATCCCTTTGATGAAAATAATCTCAACTCAAGGTCAATTTACTAGCTTTTTTTAGAGCTGTAATTAATGGATTGAGTTTGTTGTCAGTGTGAGATTTTATAATGAAACTTCAGTCACGTACGATTAAAATCACACCTTGCCCCTGCAACAACATAATTTTACAAATCAAACTTTCCTCGTGTCTCATCCAGTCCGTCAGTATTTGTGTTTTCGAACATCACTAAATCACTAGATCACTAAAATGACGCCATGATTTATTTGTAATTACAGTGACATCTGTTTTGGCCTGAGAGCCTTCAGTCTGGAGGAAAAGTCTGTTGTGGAATCTGAATTAATCCTCACACCAGTCTGTTAAAAGAAAAACACTCTCGTGACTCACAGTTACCAAAGGTTTACTTTGACGAAGGCAGGCTAATGACTAGTTAATGAACTTTCCTCTTCGGGTAAACAATTAATCTCTGAGAGAGAAGCACAAAAATGCAATAAAAAAGACAAAAGAGAATTTGTAGATAGATAAAAAATAATGCTCCATCTTATTTCTTCTGGATGATGCCATTAGCAATGCAAACGGAGCTGAATTGTTGCTGTGCAGCCAAGTAGTAATTATATTTCTACAATTTGCATTTCAAATTAAATTCCCTCTCGTGGAAGATGGCGGGATAATAACATGCAAATGAGTTAATCAGAGTGAGAGGAGACAAAAAGACATGATGAGGAACAGATAGCAGATATTTTCTTCTTGGCACTGATGAGTTTATTTTACTACGACGGATGGAGACAAAGGAAAGAGTTCCCATCCAAATTGTTATATATCGAGTTTGGGAAGAAGTAAGTAAATCATTAAATAAGTGCACAGTTTCTTCAGTATTCTCCAGTGAATTTGTCAAAATTACATCCACAAAAAGATGTCTGCTTTGTGAGATAAGGTCTAATGATGAATTTTAAATTCAAAAGCAAACAGTAATATTCTTCTGCTTCTATAACAGCAATAACGTCTTAGTCACATAGATCATAATCATATTTAATGGTGAAACTGTTCATTCAACTGGTTTCAGTGTTTACATACAGACAGTCCAACTGCCCACAGAGCTTAAACTTGAAAGTAAAATTTCGAAAGCTCTCAGCGATTACACTTCAACTTATTTTAGCTACTTTCAGCTTGTATGGCCGGGTCACACCAGCATTTAAAACAGCAAATATTTTGCGTCAAGTTCAACTTTGGTGAATTTGCACCGTTGCTGTCTTGCCAGTGCTGACCTTTAAGGGAACAGAGAGCCGGAGAGTCCAAAATGGAGGAAGCTATTGTAGCTTATTAGTTTTGTGTCACCATTCACTTCTTTTTTATCCCACCTCCGTCCGAACTGAGTATAAAATAGTTTATACACAGTTATGAGGCAGGAGTTGAAGGTACAAATACATCTCTTGAAGAAACTTTGTGAAGTTATTGTCCTGGTAGCAGCTAAGCTAACGAGTTGCTAACGGAGAGTTAGCAAGCTAGCTAAAGCTTTTCCTTTGTCAATAATTCTTTACTGAATGCAATGATGAACACTCCTGACAACAAGATGCAGATACAGAGAAAATGGAAAGACGCTCAGAGAGATATTTTGCGTGGCTAACGTTAACGTTAGCTTTCCAGTAGTCTACCAACTAGCCCTGCGAATAGTCACTATGTCACTAATTTTCTAGATCCAAATATTTTGCAAAGATGAATTTAACGGTGTCATTTCCTGGAGTGACTTTATCTCATGGCTGGTACATTAGACTGCATTAGTTTTAGCTAGCTGTACCTAATAAACTGGCAATTGAGTGTATATCCCCTTCCTGTATACATTTAAAAAGAGAATGTAAATAAAGAGTAAATGTACGTACTTTCTGTGGCTCCTTCAAACTACACTTATAGTAATTCACTTCACAGCATCCCTTAAGACCTCTAGTGGCTTATTTTACACACACACACACACACACACACACACACACACACACACACAGTAGGGCAGCACATTGATGATCTCAGGAACACAGCTGGTTACAGATTCAAACAGGAACTAACACACTAATGATTGGCTTTAATTGAAAAATGAGAGCTTTTTTTTTCTCTAGCGGGGGCACGCTGAGGTTAGAGGGTGAATGACGTGCAAACACACGACCCAGTTTGCTGTAACACAAGTCACCTGCTCATTGCAGACTGAAATAGCTCAGGCAGGCAGAGTGGGCTGGATAATTAGGCCTGTTTTTAATAAACAGTGACTGAGCATGTCACTGCTGCCTGGCCTGCTCTACATGGATAAATGTCCTTTTCCATCTTCTGTAAAACTCTCTTGCAGACCCACCGATGCTTCCAGGAACAGTATGTGCCCTGCAGATCCAAACCCCCCGCCCCCCCCATTACTGAATAAAAACCTCACTGCCTGCCTCTCGTCACATCACCACCGGGCACTGAGTGAACCGGTTTGAGGCTTTGCCGTGTGTTTATCCAATCATATTCCCTTGCCATGACCACAAAGCTGGGCTTCCTCGCAGTGTCCAGTGTAATTTTTCCATGGGGCCTCGCTGGTGAAAGCTCTGTGGCTTGGGGTTCAGGAGTGTCATGGAGTTAAGATGTGCTGCCTGGCTGGTGAGCCGCGAGGATGGATCCTTCTCTGAATGGGAGAGAGGGGGCGATTTATGATGGGAACCCTGTTATTATGAGAATCTGGGTAGATAGTTACTGTACTGGTGCTGTGTTAAACATGTCGCTGTTGCAGTGTAAAACCTGGTTCAGTTTCTGTGGGCATTTTTCTTTTTCACTGATGGCAAAAGTTTGGAGGTTGTTTCACTTAAAGTTTCTTTTGTTCTTTTATTCTGAGGGTTATGATTAGAATCAATACATTTTGCCTCCTGATTTCCATCCTTTAACTTTAGCCACCACGTTAGTGCCTTAATATAGAGTTCCTCCAATGGTTGTTGGCTCCAAAACAACTCAAACTACAGTAAACAGAAGTGAATAGAAAAAACTAGTCAAGATGTGTTTTCCCACAAGAGATAGTCACAATAATTTCCCTTCTTCTTTTAATGTGAATATTGGTGGTGACTTTAAAATGAATGTTTCTTGAAGATGATATTTAAAGGAAAAGGCTGACGTTATTCTACATTTTTCTTATTGGCAACAAATCCCATGAAAAGACCAAAACCAACAGTGTGTATGTCCAACTCTCAATTTTTTCAAACTTCCCTACAAAGTCTGCCAAGTCCTTTGGTTTGCACTGAAGGTCAACATCTTTAAAACGGGACACAAATGCCTAGTTTCATGTTTTATAAAAAGGCAGATAATTTCCTAAAACAGCTGGGCACTTTAGTTTTTACCAAACATTACTCAAACAGGAGTAAATAGTGCATTTGTTGGGGACTATTTTCAGCCGGGGAGTAATACACATTTGGTGTGCTAGTGAGTATTTACAGCAGCAGAATGCTGTATGTAGGACTGACTCAAAATAAACAGTGCCCATGTTCATTGTAAAGTAGGAACGTGTGTTTTTTTATTCATTGTTGCTTTACATCTTATATAGGATAGAACATTGGCAGACGTATCTTTGAAGGCTTAAAGAGGGTCATTGTTTTGGGGTGAGTTTGCTTGATTGGCAACATGACACTCTGTTATGGTAGTTTCTCCTTGCCCACCGAAGCTGAACTGAACTCAAAACAAAAAGTCCCCTCAGAAACCTGCACAATAGGTGGCGTGACAGGTGCTATATGCATGTTTTACTGTGGTCTATGTTCATTACATTCTCTTAGTCCCTGAAAAGTTGACATTTGTAAGAAACAAGGGTTTCATCAGCAGCAATAACACACAGTTTCTCCAAACACACCTCCAGCTTTCTCCTGGCAGCTGCTCCTGTTAATGGACCTGCTTTTCCTCATCTGGCAGAGAGGACAGTTCTGTAACCGTGCAGGAAAAGATGAGTGCCTTCCAGGGAGGCTCGTGGACTGTGTCCCACCAGCTGATGTCTCGCTTTGTGAGGACACATAAAACCAAATACCTCATACCTCAGAACCTGAGTCACTCCCTGGTGTCCTGCCTGACTCAGATGAGGCAGTCATGCAGGACGAGGACAAACCAGAAGACACACAAACATACTGAGTCAGTCTCTCTCTGTGGCAGCGTCTTCACTCGACTGGCTGCTGTCCACATCAGCTTTTAAGCGTGGTGACCCTGGGATCAGGCCCGCATGCCTTCCCCTTTAGCTCAGCCCAGATCAAGAAAATACTCTGCATTCTGGGGGCTTTGGGATGGGGCAACTCTGCTAAACATATCAGATGGTGAAGCGGGACGTTTTACGCCGAGGAATTTCTCTATTCTCACACACATAAAAACTATTTTCCAACCTAGTTTTATCCCCTGGTATGCTGCCTCTTGTCCAAACGGGCTCCCTGTGCCCGACCAGAAAGCCTGTGTGTTTTATAATATTCTCTAAGGGAGACTGTAAAAGCCTCGTCCTTTGTGTGTGATCCCATTAAGTTCAGGCTGAGGTATCCATGGGTACCTTGCGCTCTTTGCTGATGAAAGACACAGAGGGTCTGTAAGTGAGAGAGCAGCAGCCACCAGAGACACAGGTAATGCAGATGGAAGAAGCAGCCATCCTTGCCAGGCCTCCCTTCCTCCTCATTTGAAGCTCCACCGCTGAACTGTGACCCATCAAGTCGCTCAGCCAAGATGCATAATGACCCCCACCCCGGCTACCACCACCACATGCATACAAATAGAGGGCAAAGTGAGACGGGGGCATCTGTTGTACATCCGAACCCTCGTTTAATATTTGAAGGGAAAGCTACAAAAAAAGAAGCCGAAAAACATGAATTCACAAAGATCCTTTTTCCTCTGAACAAAGTTATTTTGTCTGACAGTGAAGGTGTGTAAACTGTTACAGGACCGCAGATAGCAAATGTTTTGTAAACAGCGGATTAAAGTGGATTATCTGTCTCAGGTAAAGAAGACAGTTAATCTTCTTATCCTCGAAAATGATTCTAAAAATAGGATGTCAAGAATAGAAGTGGACACATCCCACGTATTTTTGTTATTTTTAAAAATCTTTATTGGTTTCAAGCACGGATGTATAATAAGAACTGGATGCTGGACTCACAGATGGCGCCCACTCACATTACACATACATTACACAAGCGGATTACATATGTAGTTTGGGTTAAAGTTTTGTACGTTTTTTTCTTTATTTAACCTTTACTGAACCAGGTAATTATCACTGAGGTTGGAGACCTCGCCAAAACAGCAGCATAAAGAGTTGCAGATGAACCAAAATCAGCCAGCACATAACAACAAAAATACTAAAAACAGATTTTAAGACTAAAATATGCATATAAGTAGGGTAAGACCACTTGAGAAATGGAGTCACAACTAAATCCAGATGTTTGTAGCTCAGAGCTGCTGTTCACAAACTAAAGGAAACTGACACATAACTCTGTCATCCTATTAACACTCAGCAACAACTGTTTGTTACTTTCCATGTGTTATGAAATACTCAGACTGGTATTTATAGCACTTGGGGGATCATTGCAACTAAAAATAGGTTGCAACATTTTTGCTAACTACTTTTTTTAACCTGTGAAAAACAGTTTCTTATTTGAAATTATTTTGATTAATCACTAGATTTTGCAGAACTTTTAACAACAATAATAATAATAATAATAACAATAACAATAATAACAATAATAATAATAATAATAATAATAATAATAATGGCTGCTCAGTTTGTCTACTGGGAATTTTGAGAGAGAAACAGGAAAAATACCAGTGTCATCAAACAAAGTGAACATTGTTTGTTTGTTTGTCCTTGCAGCGTATCCATGTTAGCAAACTGGTGATGCCCTGTAATTTTCAGCTGTGCTGCTGCAGACTGGCACCGCTCAGTACCCAATGACATCAGCTCTCTGGGCACGAAACCCAAAAGAAGAACTATGTTTAACCAGCAGCAATCGCTCATTCAGCACCACAAAGACAAACACAACAAAGGACTAAATGTACAAACAGTACAAAACTTGTTCTTACTTCTTCTCTTGATTGTTTGTGCAGGTATTGGGCAATTCTGGGGTGAGCTGTGTTATGCAATGAAGCTTGTATGGCAGCCTTATATGGAGACTTGGTGGGGGTGTTTGTCCAGTTAGTACATGCCTCTCAGGGCTTTGGTAACAAACCACTGTAGTGAGATTTTTAAGTTTCATTATGTCTAAATATGCACTCAAGTCTCATAAAATCCAGGTAAAGGTGTAATTTGACCTCAGAAGTAGACACCTTACTCAGTAACAACAAGCATAACAGCCTCAAAGGCATATAATCTATGCCAGAAAAAACATTAAAGATGGTCCTCTCGATATCAGGTTTCTTTTTCTCAAGATTAATGACACTTTTGTGTGAATCAGCTCATGTGAAGGCTAAGATTCTGGGTAGTTTTTGCACTTTTTAATGTGATTTTCAGATAAAAGGCAGCATGATTTAGTTTTATTCTTTAATCTGACACATTTGTACATCAATTTATCATATCTACAATACATCATTGCCCACATCCACACCTTGCTGCTCCTCTCTGCCGTCTTGAATTGTCTTTAATAATTAATAGGAGTGCTTTCCTCTTTCGTGCTTGAACAAATCCTCATCTTACCTGGAGACGAGGGAATGAGACGCTGCACCTGCCCCCACGTCTCCCCTTTGATAAAACTGGCCAGGCATGAAACAAAAGCTGATCACAGGTCTGTAAAGGAAATGAAATCATTCAGAGAATGATTTCATGGCCAACACATCTGTTTCAATGTGACTCCTGAAGTAAATAGTTTTTAATTTCTGTGGAATAGATTTTGTTTATCCTGAGACACAAGTTTACTGTAATGATCTGAGCACATTCCAGCGACACTATTGCAGTGTACGATGAAAACAGCGTCAGATACATTCTTTTTCTTTTTTCTTTAAGTCTTTGATTACACACAGAAGTAGACAAAAGCAGCTTCTCATTTCTAGCTGACTGTCAATTTCGATGGCAGCAGATCTTTAGCAGATTCAACTGTAGCTAGCTAGTGTAAGCTAATGCTAACGGTAAAATTACGTGAGTCGGTTGAAAACTCTGCCTCCGTCTGACTTTTTTAATGTTTTCAGCTGATTTGTTTTCAAATTATAAGCGAGTAAAAGGGTCTTAAATGTGCTTAAATGTTGGCTATATACATGATATAATGCTAAAAGACTGAAGCTAAAGCTAACACCAGCTAATGATCCATTTAGAAGTCATGGAAAAAAAGGAGCAGCATTGTTCGTGTATTGCAGGTTAGAGCTAAGTAGCTATTACAGTACATTATATTACGTAACATGTAGTATTTAAAATAAACGTTTCACATAGTTTCACAAACAACAAAGAGGTTATATTTATGCTTTAATGTTTGTATTTTCAAACAGTATGCTTTACTTTTACAAGGGAAAAGGATTTGAGGATGAGGAGTAACTGATGAGTTTGGCTAACGTAACGCTGGCTTACACAAGTTTGGCTGGAGTTGCTGGAGTAATTTCTGCAAACCAAATAAAGAGCAAGACAACGCTGCTAATGTTAGCCTAAACTCTGATATCCTAGCATCTTCATGTTCCAGTCCTGAACAGATATTTTTCTAATGTAGCCTAAAACCTCACGTAATTTAGTTAGCTAATGACATGCCCCTTGCCTTTGGAAAAGCACCCCCCACTAGGTTGTAGGCAAGCCCCCAGGAAGAGCGCCAGGCTTTGAAGCCAATTTGACATAGTGGCCAAACCATGTAATTACAACTTCCCGGTCCGTCACGTGATGCACACTGGCCCCAAGACACTTTTTCCCATAGACTTACATTGGGAAAGAGACGTCTGTAAATCAGTGGATAATTTTTTTTGAGGTACAACAACTAGCCAGTACAAACACTTAAATAGCCCTTATTTAAATCATTATGTCATAAAAGTTGTAAAATGCATAAATAGCCAAATCCAGAGTTATAGAGTGACTGCTATTCATGTGAGTGAGCCTGAGACGGAGCGGTTGGGAGGCGGGGCTAAAGGAAGCGCTAGTGCGCTTGCTCCGAGACCCATGAGACCTAGCGGTTTGGAGGCGGGGTTAAAGGAAAAGCTAGTGCGCTTGCTCTATGGGCCAAGAATGCGAAGCTATGTGGAAGATCCGGGTAATTTTATACCCGGGAAGTCGAACATTTTTGGCTTCATGCGCCACTGAGCAGCTTTCATAGGAATGAACGGGGCCCTGCCACCGACGCTGTATCCAGTTCTCTTTATACATCCATGGTTGTAGGTAGTAAGCTAGTTAGCCAGGCATGCTAATGTTTGCAGCTAAACACAGAGTTTAATAAATTCCTTATGTTTGCTCTTGTGTTTTTGGTTACGGTTGCTACGGTTGCTAAACTATGACTGGACAATTGCTGTCGGGGGCGAGGATTAGCAAACAGTCAACTGTGTAACTGGGGATGTTTCAACTGGGGTTCAGCTGACTTTTACAGGAATAAAGGCAAGAAATGTTCAGGTAAGGTTGTTGATTGTATCCATATGTTTAAGGAATGAATAGAGCAGATTATGGGAATAGTGACACACAAATAGCTCTGGAGAATCCAGGCCTGACATCACGGCTCTGCATAATATAAGTTTTGTTTAGTCTCACCACTGCCAACTTTAAGGATGACTCATTCAAGGTTCATTCCCTAATGAATTCAGAGGAAAACTTACTGTGCAGTTAAGAATAAATATTTGCACGGTGTCATACATTTGACTCTGACTGGTTAAGCTACACACCCATAGTAAGTCATTCTGAAGGACGTTCTTACTCATGTTGGAAAAAAGCAGACAGGAAGTTGCGTGATGTAGTTTTTCTCCCGGTGAGGATGCCCTCTGACAGGCTTATCAGTTAAGATGGCATCTGAGACTGACAGAGTGAGACAGAGACGAGTGACTCCGTCTGTCACATCTCTAAATCTGTCACATTAGCAAGATAAACGTAGGCCCGACTGGGTGCTGGGAGGCTTTTTTTTTTAATTTAAAAAGATTAAACACTTTCCAAAGTGTTGCCAAAACATATAAATAATTCTAGTACTTTAACTTGTCAATCCAGGACAAAACTCATGTATTTCATCAGTATATATGTAATATATAAGTAAATAGAAAAACTAGTAGTCTAGAGAGAAGTACCTTTATTTGTCTAGAATCTATTGAGTCTATCTACTTGATAAGACTCTGACACATTCTTAGCCGGTGATACAGATGCTGCCGAAGTATTTGTCGTCTAAATCGTTCTCATCTTCTCTCCGAGAGCCCTGCAACAAAAACTTAAGGGCTCTTATCTCCGTGAAGGGCTTTGCTGGTAATTCAAGAGCTTTTTGTCACAAACTGTACTCAGCGGAAACGTCATGGTCATTTGTTGTGTGAAACTGACACAGTCCGCCGCATTTCATAGCTTACCTGGACGTTGAAAAGGACTGTGGTGGAAACAGCCCAGTGTCCTGATAGCCTGAGTGTAATCTACACAGCAGTTTTATATGGGTCATTGTGCTCCCCCTACTACAGAAGGATCTGTAAGGCCAGATCCCAGACGTTGATAGGCCTGTTGGGACTGGATGGTTTTGGCTACTTGTCTGACTCAAAACGTGCCGCGGGAACATTTATGCTTCTGGAAAGTTTGGTGTTAAGCTTGTCTGCATCACCCACATACTGCTGGCAACCATCCCTTTCCTTTTTCCCCTCTTTCCAGACAAGTTATAGTGACCCTGGAATGGATATAGGCCTCTAGGGGAGAGTTAAGTGAGAATAAGTGAAGTTTCAGATTTTGGCTCTTTCGTTATATGAATACACTGGCTATAATGCAGTTTACAGTGCAGAAACAGACCATGCTGCCTTTGTTGTATTACTGTTTCTTTATATTATACATGTCATTTCTTGTCCATTGTCATTTTTTTTTTTGTAACATGCATCGAGACATCTGTGACTACACTTTACATATTTTCCTGTTATCTTATTAGCAGATTTTCAGTGGGCCCACCACTTTGGTCCAGACTGAAGTATCTCAACAGCTACTGGATGGATTGCCATAATATTTTATACAGACTTTCATGGTCCCAAGAGGATGAATCCTACTGACTTTGGTGATCCTCTGACTTTTCCTTTAGCGCCACCATTGAGTTGACAATCTTGTTTTTTAGTCAAATGTCTCAAGACATGGTTTAGTGCTAACTGGGAAATGCTAGCATGCTAACAAACAAAACTAAGGTTTTGAACATAACATTTTAAACATACATATACCTGCTGCATGTTAGCATTGTCATTGTGAGCATGTTAGCACCACTGTACTGAACAGCCTCACAGAGCCGCTAGCAGTCGTGTTTGTTTTAGTGAAATATCTGGACAATGTTGTTGGATGGATGCCACAAATTAGACATTAATGGTTCCCAGACGATAAATTCCAATGACTTTTGTGATCCCTTGACACCCTTTCCTGTAGCACCACAATGAGGTTGACATTTCTGGTTTTGATAGAAATGTGTCAACAACTATTGGATGGTTTGCCATGAAAGTTGGTACAGACATTCATGTTCCCCTCAGGGTGAATTGTGATAATTTAAGGAATCCCCCTTAACTTTTCATCTAGAGCCAATATTGGATATTATTAACACACCTGTGATTATACACTTTAAATAAACGTACTTACTTACTATTTATCTTATTTTAAATACAGTTTTGGCCTCCTGTCAAAGTTATTTTAGCTGTTTTTAACTTAAAGCTCAAACACATTTTGCCACCACAACAATGTGGTGTTGTTGTTCCTCTGCAATAAAAACCCAACAAAGTAAAAAGTTATTAATGAAGACAAGTAAATTACACTGCTCCAGTAATGATTAACTCCCTGTTTTGACATTGACCAAAACAGAAAATCTGTGCCCTGAGGAAAAGTTTCTCTCAATGAAAGACCAGACCCTCCCACGTGCAGCAACATGAAGCAGCTCGTCCTCTGTAATGACTCACCCACACTGCTCGAGTCTTGAGCCTTAGCTAAACATTTCTCGGCAGTAGCAAAGGTTTGGTTGTCTTTCATCAGAATTACATTGCCTGAAGCAATATGGATCTCGATCTGGGTTTCCCACAGTTGAACAGCGGCATCAGTGGTCACTCAACACTTTTTTGATGTAACCCTTCAAAGAGACAAGATCCCTCTAATCACACAAACCCTGAGCTCTACCACTCGCTGCAATACATTACCAAGTCTAATACATAGCTGTTAATCATTTGTGTCATTTTGTTGTTGTTTCCCAGGATACGAAAGGAACTAAAAACAAAAATATCTCAATGGGGGGTATTTTTATTTAAAGGATAAAAACAAGAAATGAGTGTCAAAAGCAGCACCAAAATATATAAGAGGCTGGGAGTTTTCATCAAGATAAAGGAGGATAAATTGCAGAAAAGATCAAGACGTGTGTGTCCTGGGGGCAGATTTTGTCAGATGCAGGTGTAGCCGTTGGTTGTGGTCAAGCGTCGGGCCTCTCAGGTGCAGCTATTTTCATGCAGAGCCAAATAGAGATCAAACCCTCATTCGTTCCCTCGGTATAACTCGTGCCACTTCAAACAGAGTCGTTGTTTAAACTGTGATTGTGAACACCTGCCTTTAGAGAGCCATCAAAGGTGAGCTACAATATCCCGCTTGTGAGTCTCTGGGAACCCCTTGTTCTCACTACAAAGGGAATCAGAGTGCCTGCCCTCGTGAACTCTGTTTGACTTTAGATTTGTGTACCAGCGCTGCACCAAACAATGGAGCTTTAGTGTTTATTAAACTTTTGTTAGGCATACAGTTGGTACTGCAAGCGCCAGTGTTATTATGTCTCTTCTCAGTCAGTCAGATCAATCACATGGACCCATAATGCAAGAATTTGTGGGCTGGCGCGATAGATCCAAAACTGAAGAATTGATCGTTTCACCAAAACACACAGACAGTCTTCCAACTGTTTTTCATGGAGGAAGTGTTGAAATCATCCAGACCTACAAATACTTGATGACAGACTGAGATTTAGTGAAAATACAGATGTCATTGTGAAAAAGGCTCAGCAGCGTCTCTACTCTCTATGAGACAATCCTGACAACATTTAATACCTCTTTTAAGGTTTTATAGGTGTTTGCAAACTTGCCATTTGAGGGGCAGAAGAAGAAAATAGAAACAGCTGGCAGACGACTGCATGTCTTTGTGTAAAAGTAAGGCAGCAGTACCTTGACTCAGCCGGTTGGTTCCAGTTAGTGTCCTCACTGTGACAGGGATGTTAGCCAGATGAGGGGGCTCTGCTGATGACTCACCTGAGTCAAGGCCATCTGCCTGAGGGGGACTAAAAGGAAAAAAAAAAAACATGGTGAGAGAAAGAATGACAGAAAGACCACAGCACCCGCAGATGAATAGGTTCGAGGGGGAGATATCTCACCTTGCAGATTCAGTTACACCAAGGCAAAAATTAATACAATAGGCTCAATATACATGAGGTGAGATCAAAAAAACCTTAGGTCTAAAATGCTGCAGGTCCATGCAGAACCTGTGGGCTGACTCTGTGGGCGAGCACAATGCCAGCATGAATCTGTCCAGGATACAGTGACGTCTCATGTTGCCCCCAAAAAATCCCCATTTGAGACAAAAAAACATTTGTCACGGCCCTTCATGGGAAAGGGGATTCACATGGCCTTTGCAGATTACCCCTCACTTTTCAAAAGAAGAGACTGATAGTTCAAAAGTATGCGATGACAGATGTGGCAAAAGCCTTTGGTTGGTGACACACACATGGAGACAATGACAGGAACGGTGAGTCAAGAGTCAAATGCCAAAAACTGTGTCATAAAGCCAAGCTGCAAGAAACCACATATTGTCATTTTAATCACCTTCTAACCCACTAACATTTTATTTTCTCTTGTAGATATCTAAACATGGACATGATGGTTAGAAAAGAAAAGCCAGCACTGTTATGGAAAACTACAAGGAGACGTTAGAAAAATGGGAGAAGGAACCCACCTACTGGCCAACTGAAGGAATCATGTAATTGATCAAAGCAAGCAGTTTTCCAAATGGGATAATATTTCAGAGAAGGGAGACATTTTACATGACATTTTAATCTGCCCTATTCAGCAAGAATCCTTAACTATGTTTTGACCTAATTCTCGTTTGACCTTTATTTTAGCATTCATTAAATCTACTTGACTCAGACGGCATTTGATATGTTAATAACTTGTTTGTTTTCAATGCGCTGAAAATTCCCTCCTTCGATAAACAAAGCTGGATTCTCTTGGGGAAGAAGGAGAAGCAGAATTATCTTTCACGGCTTGTATTTGCGGTTATTAGCTGACAGTAAACTAAAAGAGAGCAAAGTAAATACATCTTTTGTTCTCATGCATGGAGACAGTTCAGATCAATTCAAAGATGCAGCAAGCTGTGGGAGAGTCAAAGGACTCTTTCATCCCACTGCCATGACCATTGATGTGTCTGCTCCTTCATCTGCCCCCACCCACGTAGCTCCACCTCTCTCAACACGGTTCATTTTACCCTGTCAACCCTCCACATCAGTTGACGAGACCAACCGAAGAACGACTTTCCCAAATAAAATACACTGAGAATTAATTTGACCCCCTTTGGTGTAAATGCAAAATGAATACATCAGAGAGGCTGCAGGGGTTAAGTTTTGGCTTGTGATGCAGATTTCTTTTTTTTTTTTTTTTACATAAAACCATAACAAAATAAACTGTAAGGCAGAAACCCACCATGGTAACAGGCAGTAACAAGATAAAGAGATAAAAGGTCAGTGCTCATCAGAACCGCAATATAAAAATGGTTGTTTTTCTTGCCTTATTGTTTGCATTAAAACAACACTCACTGTGGGTCAAGCTTATTCTTATTAAATAAACTTTGTAATAACTATAATAAAACTATATATTTATAAAAGAAATAACTCTCCTATAACTTTGAAACTCATCTTATAAGCCAACATGGGCGAGTATATACAACGTTTTTATAGTGCTCCAAAAAGAAAGGATATTTGAACGTCTACATTCCCATGATAACTAAGCAAACTCCATCTGCTGATGAAGATCATGTGATATGATTGAAAGCTACCTTCAAGTGAAGAATTAACATTGAAACTCAGGCAATAAACATGTCTAATTTTCTATAGAGTTCATAATAACTAATAGTCAACAGATTACCTCCAGTGATCACAGGTGAAGGTTATTCTGTTGTTTGACACCTTGATACGGACTAAAAGTAAGCTGGTACATATTGGTGTATTTTAGTTTGATTTAGTTCTCTACATTACTCGTTTCAGTCGTTCAGGACTTTGAATTTTATGTTCTAATCACACCTGCAGGGCTTTGTTTTAACATTTATTATTAAATGGATGGTATTTTAGACGCATAAACTTTTAATTGAAGCACTGATTTTATGTTCGGACATCTTTGCTTGTATTGTGACCCTGATGACATCACACACGGCAGTCTTGACTTTCATACAAATTATTGCAACCAGTTGATTTGGCATCATGACTGATTTTTTAAATCAAACTAAATCTCATGGTACACAGGACATTTTCCAGGCTTAATGAATGTTTATTGTTTAATGACAGTAATTTGAAGTTGACACACTTTGATCCATTGTTGGAACTGTTTAAAATGATCTAAAACTAAATGTATGGACTCAAGGAGAGGACTTCTATGGACACTCGGTGGTTAAATGAATGCAGACAGTGTTGCTGTAAAGTGGAAAAAAAGGTCTTTCTAAAGAATTTCATGGTGGTCAATTGGGCATTGGTTGTGGATTTTGTTTGAAAAGTCAAGCTTTTACAGGAAACAAAGGTTGACATTTGCTTTGCAAACCAAACATTGTCTTCATTGACTCGTTGCTGTCTTGTCTGCCTGTTCCCCCAAAGACTACCTGTCAGTGTACTACAGAGTGAGGCAGCACATATCTTTCCTTTTGTTGTGTTTCATAGAGAATAATGCATGTAAATCCATGCCAGAACTTAAAATGCAAAGCAGGAATTATAGAATAATGCTTAATTTTCCATGGCTTCATGCATGTAATAAATGTTGGTAAGAAGTAATTTAATTACAATATACAAGGAAAGATCTATGATGTCCATTGTTTGATCCATAGTTACAGTGAGGGACTGTAGCAGGCTTCACTAATGACCACACAAAGACATGCTTGAAAACGACACAGTGCAACTCAAAAAATACCATAAATGTTTTAAAGTTTAAAGGAAAGAGTTGTGCCTACACTGTGTTTTTTCATATTTCTTGAACATCTTGCCTGAACTTTTTCCTCAGACTAGTCAGTCTCTTTCAAGCCCTCAGGGCAGAAAAAGCTGCAAGAGGATATTAAAAAAGAAAGTTGTGATAAAACAGGATGTCCAGAGGGAAAGTAAGTATTTCACTGGTTTTGACAACCCTTTCTGGTGGTCTTAACCTGCACATATGCAGGTGGAACATTAAAATATATATTGCACTCTTCTTGTTTAAGTAATCCTCTTACATTAGGGATTCAAGCATTTACACAGGATTGTTTTGTACTTAAAGGATCATGCCAGTGGTTTTGCATGTTTTATCCCATTTACCACAAATCTCACACACATTGCATCACAGTTAAGCAATCTACCAACCATTTTGCTGTGTTCTCACAAATTTAAATGAATTTTCTACCTTTACAGGCATCAATTATTTTTTGTTTAACTTCCATATAGTATGAACATTAATCAGCAGAGTTGCTAGAGTTGTGTCTATTCCACAAATTGAACAAGTTTGCTAAAAGGTTTTCATAAACAAAACAAGAAATATATATACAAAACAGAAATGAATGGAAGATAATGGCTGTCTGGCATGTTGGAAAAATACATTAAAAAGTACAGAATTTGTAATTAAGGAGCAAAACCTCACTGGTATCTTCCTTTAACAATACCTTTCTGCAGCTTACAGATACATTGTACTATTAAATGTTTCTCTAGATAGCGTATTGCCTCTCTAACAACAATAGCTGAACTCACAGGAAGATGTGGGTGTGCATGTATTCCCTCATGATCCAGCAGCCTATTAAAACCAACTCTGTTAACCTTTGCATTTGGAGAAAATTCTACAGACTCAAAAGATGTCAAATGTCAGACGTTTCCTCACCCTCATACCTCTGAACTGGGACACTTCTTAAAATACTGCACTCCTCAGAGAAATGTACCAGAACATTCAGTGTCTACATAACTCTCAGGTTCCCTCCCTGCCTTCCCACATTTTCTTTTTCTTTCTGACGCTCAGCCGTGTGAGAATAAGATGTCAGACAAGTGTAAAGCTTCACACTATTTAAAATAGCTTTCATCTGTTCCCAGATTCTGTCTTGATCCTACTGGGACTGACAGAGCAATTCAATTCTCACAGTTTGTCTTGAGGTCTACTGTATATTCTAGCCCACTTCAGCTTAAAAGTTTGGATTTATTTAAGCATTTAGGCTTATTCTACTTCAATTTAAACCTTTGGTAAGTCATGCTTTGTTTTGTTTTTTCCTGTCACTAAGACTCACCCTTCCTTTGTGCCTTGCTCACATCCATCCTATCATATTATTTATTATTATATCAGGCGTTTTGGGGTGACGTGGCAGGAGCCAATCAGCACCAAGGAGAGCTCCTGCATCCATCCGTCGTCATGGGCAACGCCCCGGTAGTAGCTTGCGCTTAACGTCATTTGATTGTGGTCTAGATTTTTTTTAAACAACAAATCAATAAACATAAAATAAACAATACTCATTTATGAAAGGTTTATGTATACATATATACATTTATATATGCCTACAGTTGTGGTCCTGAGTTCTGATTGGCTGAGTCACGTTCGATGCCGTTGGAAAAGCTCGTGCCACCTGCGCTAATAAGCTAGCAGCCACCACATAACGGTTGTCTGTCGCTTAGCAACCACGTTGTTTGGCTGCTGATCAACAGATAACTGTTGGTGGTAAAACAATAAAATTAAATCTTTCCACATTAGGAAAACGTTTTTTTTAGCAAGTTAAAACCCAGTGTTAAAGATAATCGTGTGTTGATGTTGATGAAGATAATTAGTATTTGATTTATAGCCTAATATCGATCGCAATGTGCTGTGATTACTACGCACATTTTCTGCGCAAACGCCACTGTCCTCTCTTTTGTTCCCCATTCATGAAGCGACGTCAGTGTCCCCGAGATGTGTCAACGTAAACTGTAACCCCCCCCCCCCTTCACAGAGCAGGCGACTGGCCCTTTAAGGGTTATGTAGCGGGGCTAGCCGATGTAGGACGAGCCGACCGTGCGTCTGCCTGCCTGCGCTCCCGCTGCCATCCCCATCATGGCCTCCACACAACCGCCACCGACACCACCGAGGATGAACCGACAAGACAGCGGCCCTTCCCTTTCCGGAGCGGAGACGGACGTCAAGCCGAAGCAGAGGCACCGGTAGAGGCGAGCCGCGCCGGGGAGAGCCGCCTCACATCCCATGCCACCCCGGTCTCCTCCATGCCTTCGTCTAAAGCCAAGTACAGCTATTCGATAAAGAGGGGTGCGAACCCGGGCGGCGGCGGCGGCAGCGGCGGCGGCAGAAACATGACAACGAACAGGGATTATTCTGTTAATCTGTCGGTGCAGCAAGTGCTGAGCCTTTGGGTGCAAGGCACGACGCTGCAGCACTTTACAGGTATGCGGAATGAATGCTGCTTTCATGTATTCAGCTGTTCACACAGAAGTAATCACCATTAAGCAGCATGTACTGTATAGTTGTGATTGCTTATATACCGGTCGCTGCTGGCATTTTAGCGCGTCCATTTTAAACTTAAATAACCCTACATATGTGATATTTCTCCTCACATGCTTAGTGAGCAGAAAGGGCAGAGCTGTTCCCTTGAAAAGGGGGGTATCTGTATCACCTCAGCCCCCCTCCAGCTAGTGCATAATTGCTGGTGATGCCGGCCAGGCCACAATAAAAAATGCCACTCCTCTGTCCACGCGTGCAGAGCCAGTGGATGACATGAAAATACTCACAACATGCGGCTAATTAATCTTTCTGCTGCGTGAATGCGCCTTGACTATGTAGTAAATGAAGTGTTGCCCCCCCTCCTCCCTTTGTCTTGCAGTCCAGTAATGAAGGGGCAATTAGAGGCAGCATCCTCAACTCTGGGCAGGATGTCTGTCTAGACTCCAGAAATAGTGAGGATGAGTTAAAATCCATGCTTTTGCCAATGTGCTTCTGAATGGTAGGGCCATGCCATAACAGCTTTAATGTGTGGGTATTAAATAAGCTGTAAAAATGTGGTTGGAGCATCGATACCGATGTGGTGAGGTGCTTCCTTCAGAGTTGCTGTCATAATTATGTACACCAAAAAAGGAAAAATGCCTGCAAGCTGATTTTCTTGTTCCCTATTCTTATATTTCATATGGACGTGATTGACAATGTTTATACAATAGATGCTCCTTCTCAGGTAAAGGTGACGATCTGCATCTTGTCATGAAGATCTGTGTTAAGGAGCTTTAAGGGAGATGATATGGGGGACTAAACACGGTCAGTCAAGTCCACAGGAAATAAAAAAAAGGCATGTAGGAACAAGAAAAACAGTGTGTGGGCATTTTATCTTTTCCTCTACAGGCAGGGCGAACTTCCTCAGCATGAACAAAATTGCTGGCCGCCATCTGTTCAAAACATTTTCATTCTCTCACTGCTAAATGTATGAAAAATGTGACATTTAGGGAGGGTGATGTATACAGGAACAACAGGACTCCTCTGTCATATAAACACAAGATTATAGACATTCTTGAATTCCTCCCTGCAGAGTGAGAGTGATGCAAAGACGGACATGTGGTTATAGCCGAGATGGCACAGGCCCATCTTATGAAATGCGGCTGACATCCTGTGTTGAGACACACATCAAGCAAGAGCGAAAAAGAGATGGTTAATCATGCTGACTCACCAGGAAGCTGCATGTAGAAGTTTGCGGAAGCAGAGCTGCAGCAGCGAGTAGAAAGCTGCGAGGAGCTGACGCCCAGAGGGTGCATGAAACTGCCACCCGATCCTCCTCAACCCCGTAGTTCCCCAACCAGGTGAAAAACGACCTCCTGAGACATGAGATAAGGTCAGGGGGAGAGTGTGTGAGCCCTGAACAACAAGAGCGACACACTCCAGAAGCAGATGTAAACTTTTAAGATATGTCGATCCCTTTCTTTGAGGCCTCCGTGGAGTTTCTTAAACAAAAAATGGATTTCCTGCTTATGATTTTTGCACCTGCAGCAGTTTCACTTCAGCAAACCAGGGGCATAGTTTGCTTTATGATTTGCAAATATGATTGCAAAAGATGGCATAGATTATGAAAAATATTTGCATGGCTACATAACATGCAGATGTAGTGATAATAATACACTATATGTATATAGCACCTTTTAAAACAACGTTACAACGTGCTTTACATAGGAAAAACAAGTCAGCACCTCAGTTATATAAAATCCAGCAAATACAGATAATAAAATAAGATAAAACAGTAAAATAGACAAATAAAACACACCAACCACAATGGAAATGAGAAAATAAAACATTGGGTTAACGTTAATAAAAGGCTTTTTAAAAATCACAAGTTTTAAGAAGTGATACTGATTCTGCAGCTTCAGATCTGAAGGACTCTGATTGCAAAAGCCCGGTTCATCTCTGGTCTTGAGCTGGGACTACAGGATTCACTGCAGTGTTCAGTGTTTGGGAAGACAGTTCCATCTTCATCACTACCAGCCAGCCATATCCCACCTCTCTCTGTCTCCCTATACCAGGACAAATCCATCATTCTTCCTCCTAATGGATGAACCCAACACCCCTGCAGAGCTCCTACTTTGGGAGCCTGCAGTCTTTGACTTGTTCGTGTTCTGCAGCTGCAGCAGCCTGTGTGCTCGTGCAAAAAATCTGGCCTCTTATCAAGCGACCAAAAAGGAAAAAAAAAAGATCCCCTGCTTTTTTCATGCTTTACTGTCAACAGGCGAGCGCTAAAGCTGCCGTGCTGACAAAGACCTCGGTCTGTAGTTGCGGATTAGCAGAAGTTAATGCCGTGCTCTGACTGTGTTTCGGCCGCTCGTATCTCTGAACATGACACAGCACTTGCACATCTCTCACCCCATAGGTGCTCTCTCTGAGCTGTGACCACCTGCACTGCTGTCCCCTGAAATTAAATGTTCGACTCAGCTTCCAACATCTGCTAAACTAAAAAAAATGACCTGCCAGGAGTAATTTCTATCAGCCAGAGTAAATAACGAGCCATGTATCTTCCACTGAAACATTTCCTCCTACCAATTTTCTCTCTCTGGTTGTTAATTTAAATCTTGATCGCATTACATCAAGCTTGTAATTCATCAAGAAGTGCAGCAGAAATCCCTTTAACCAAGGCATTTAAATGTTGATTTAAATGTTAGCGGCCAGCATGGCAGGTGACTGTTACCAATTTATCCACCAAAGACAGATTTACTGACATTTGGGGTGTTAGTGTCGGACCTCACCCATCAGTGGTTGTGCCAAGTAATGATGGATGAAGTATTCAGATCACTTTCTCAAGTAAAAGTACCAATATCACAGTGTAATTATACTACATTGCAAGTAATAGTCCTGCATTCAAAATCAAAAGTAAAAGTACAAAAATATTATCAACAAAATGTACTTAAGGTATGAAAAGTAAAAGTACTCGTTCTGCAGAATAATGGCACTACAGATATTTTTATAAATTATATTATTAGATTGTTAATACTGATGCATCAGTGTTTAGCATTTCACTGTTGTAGCTGGTAAAGATGGAGCTAGATTTAAATACTTTACAGTAGTTGTTGGGTACTCCAGTGGTTTCCAACCTAGGGGTTGGGCCCCCTCCAAAGAGTCACAAGATAAATCTGAGGGGTCGTGAGACGATTATTGAGGGAGGAAAGACGCAAAAAACAAAGTTCTGCTGCACGAACTTATATTCTTTTTTTTTGAATTTGGTCTTGAATTTTGTTTTGTGTGAAATATTGACCTTTGACCTTTTTGAATGAAACCATCTGAGACGTTTAAAGGTGGAACTGCTAACAACTCATATACATCTGAAATGCGACAATGTGTTTTGCTTACAGAAATTGTCATTGGGAACCACTGGTTTAATTATTAACAATGCAATTTATAAGGACCTGACAGACAGCGGTTGCGTTTGTGGGACACGTCCTCCTGTGGCCGTCCATGCTTCTATGCTGAGCATTGTGTTAATCCGTCCAGGCTTAAGTTGGGCGACAGATGCCCAGCCTGTGCAACTGGCTCCCGATGAACGAGGGATCCTAATGGAGCAGGGTGGGATGACTCTGGGTACTTTCCATTTGGCTAACGTGGCTCCTCGCTTCCCTCACTCAAGTCTCTTCCTCGTGTCTTAGGAAGAAGCACAAGGATGGAGGAATTATATTTATCAAATGGGACCTTGGCGCTCAATCCAGATGGTTACCCAACTGTTAGTCTTGTTGTCACATCAGAAAAATACCCTTTGTTTTGTTGTGTTATTTGTAGCAGTTCATTAACAAGTGAAACTATAGCTCCTTTAAATGAGCTAAATTGATTACATTAGTGTTAATATTGGATTTTGTTTGGATGTAACTCTGATTGTGGCTTTGCGGCCATTTTATCAATGTTGCAGTCAGAAATTCACAATATCTCAGACTCAAATTTAAGTCGGAGGCTGATGTGAACACTTTTTTTCACTCGGCTGCTTGTAATTACGATCTGAACGATATGACGTGTGCGTTGCGTAAGCTCCTGCGTGAGCCTCCTCTCTCCTCGTCTCCTCCGAGACACATTTAAACGATTGGAACATCATTAATGATGGCGAACCTCGATCGATTTCCAGGTCACAGTCCATAGAGGACGGAGGAGCGATGAGGGGAGGGAGCATAATTAGCAGAATGGAAAGCACCCATTGTCTTTTGCTACTCCATGTATCCATCTCTCTGACTCTTATATCCCCCGTCCCGTCTCAGACATCTCCCTCCTCTCTTTCCTAGATGGTTGTAGACAGACAGCAGTGGGCGCCGTTTGATTCGGCAGCGTGATCTAACAGTGTGACGTGCCCAGTCATGCAGGACAAAGAGCCGTTGTGTTACTGTGCTCTCTCCGCCCGGCTCGACAGCTGATTGCCGGATCAATAAGTAGATGTAAGCGCTCAGTCAACTGTGGAACAACTAGAGTGCTCCCTCTGGGCTTGAGAAATACTTTGTAATGGAATTGTGTCTTTGGATGTTTTACACCGCACAGCAATGTCACATTTCCCTGTTTATATCCTATCATCCAAACAAAACAGGCAAAACATTCCTGCGCTTCGGATTGGTCGTTCTCCTACGTGCTGGACGCCCCCTTCCTCAGTCCATCTCCTTTATTCTAGATTAATCTCATGGCCAGCTGGCTTCTCCTTGCTCCCACGGTGCCAGTGGTTCAAAGCAAGGCCCCTCGCTGGTGAAGTGCGACGAGGCCAGAGCTCTTTATGTAAAGCCGGTTTGTTAGACAGAAATAAAGAAAGAGGGATGAGGAGGAAGAGGACGAGAGAGATTTTGAACGACCTCTCATTTGGTCTAGCTTCTATAAAGATGTTTAGTTTTATTTTTTCTTATGAAATCAATCATTAAGGCAGCTCAGTCTGTATGGATGGCCGATATGTTTTCTCAGCTATAACTATTGTGTTTGCTGGAGCTCTGTGTATAATTAGATGATTGTTGGCAGTTTGGGAATTGCACAAATTCAGCATTTTTAGTTTTGCAACTGAGCGAGCAGTGCAAAACTGTGATTACTGATTTAGAAATGTTGAATCGTTTATCTACAGTCCAGCTGAAGACGTTCACAAAAGGCAACCGTAAGCTATTGTTTCAGACGAGATTTTCCATTTACTGCTTAATGTCCTGCTCGCAGCAGCTCGTCTGAAATCTCGCTCGGAGCGGTTTTATACATCCCAGCTTCAGGACCATTACCATGGTCGGCTGCCTCCTCGATGAGCCCTGACTTGGATTGTGGCGGCTGTAGATTGAAATCCTCCTTCACAGACGTATGCAGCTCCAAGAGTATCTGTGCATCCTGATCTGTAGCTGCAATATGCTCTCAAACAAGGTCTGTTATGTGTAAATCTGTAATATGCAGTCATGCAATCAGCCAGTGGCCCACGCAGCAGTATATAGTCGTTTCTGAGCAATGAAATGTCTGAATTTGCATGACAAGGACGTTGTATCTTTACCTATCGAGGGAGGAATATTTATCCTGTTCTTCACTGTGATGAAAATCCGTAGGGATCAATTCATTTTCACTCCATCTTTGCAGTGATTTAGTATTACACTTACCATAAAGGTAGGGGACTTGGGAGACAGATTAAATAAAGAATGGTCTAAATCGAAGCAGCATTGGCCAAGCGCCGATAGCACTGGATCCTACATTTCCCATAATGCAGCTGGGTATCACCTTTGATTAGATTCTCCCTTCCTGCTAAATTCCCACATCTTAAAAAAAATCCTCACCTCCAGTTTGTAACGCAGGCTTTTTGTTATAAATATGCCGTCTCCGAGCTCAAGATGCTAATGATGCTGAGATAACCCAGATGACATCACTATGACATCATCAGGGTTATATGACAAAGCTCCTGCAGATCCACAGAAGACATTATACATCTGTTTTCATAGGCTGAGTTGGACTAATGATGACCAGTAAACTGACCTTCATGTCTATAATCAGTGGACTGCTCCAGTTTTCATGATTGATTAACCTGCTGATTGATTTTTCTGCAAGTCCAGTGGTTCCCAACCCTTTTTTCAGCTTGTGACCCTTTAAAATGAAGCAATATCACGGGTTGCATACGTCTGTGAGTTGTATCAAAGAGTGATTTTCCTTTCAAAACGGCTCATATTGTTTCATTTGAATCATTTTTAAAGGTCAGAACAGGTAAAAATATCCAACATTTCACAAAAGAATATTTTTTCTTCTCTACCATCTCATCTTGTGACCCCTCATATTTATCTTATGACCCCTTGGAGAGGTCCCTACCCCTGGGTTGATTTAGTCTATAAAATGCCAAAAACAGTAAAAAAAAGACACAATGCCTAACACAATTCTCACTCTCTCACTCCCAAGTTTGAGAAGTTGGAACCAGCAAATGTTTGGCATTTTTTGCTTGAAAAATGACTTAAACAATTAATCAATTATCAAAATAGTTGCCAATTTATTTTCCACTAATTGATTAATCGACTAATCGTTGGTGCTCTAGAAGTAAAAAGTAAAATGTTTCACTCTGAAATGTAGTGGAGTAGAAGTGTAAAGTAGCGTAAAGTGTAAATACTCACGTAAAGTACCTCAAAATTGTACTTTGCATGTATAAATATATTTCTCTGATGGATGAATCTAAGATATCAAATCGCAGATCTGTGGAGTCAGAAATTTGTGGAAAACAGTCACGTTGTTTAGCCTTTTTGTCGTTGTGTTTGCATGTTTTGAGGCTGTATGTAATGTAACTTCCTGCCTGCGCTGTGTTTTGTCTCCCCGTCAGAGATGTGGTACTGGGTGTTCCTGTGGTGTCTCTTCTCCTCGCTCTTCGTCCACGGGGCGGTGGGGCTGCTCATGTTGGTCATGCTGCAGCGCCACAAGAGGGGCCGCCTCATCACCCTGGTGCTGGTTAGCGTGGGTTTCCTGGCCTCCCTCTCCGGAGGCGTCATCACCAGTAAGTCCAGTTACTCTACTTTAGACTGACAGCGTTCAGCATCCATCCGTACCTCAATTTAGAAAACATGATGGTGTTTTAAGGATGGCTATTGGTGCATTTACAATAGCAAGTGTAGTAATGTGGCCTTTGAAGCAAGACAGTATTTAAACTCTGTCTCAACATTACATCAGGGCCGGGTATCAGTTGAAACGTTTAGAAACTAGTGCCAACATGATACCTGCAAGGCTGGATGACAACCCAGACCAAGTGGGCAACTGCCCCAGACCCTCAGGGGCCCTGACGAATTTGTTTGTGGTAATTTAATTAATTGAAATGAAAGGGGCCTTAAAGGGGCACTCCACAGATTTTACACATTAAGATCAGTTTACTGGTCATGGCGATCACTACTCAGCCGTGGACCGTGAATTTTGAAAAATGTGAGCATTTAAAAGGCAGGGAGAGTCGCTATCCAGTTGCATTATGGGAATTGTAGGATGCAGAGTTTTTGGACCTTGAGCCAAGCTAGGGACTAAAAGGCTGTATATTTTGGCCTCTGCAGCATCGATTTTGAATGTTCTTTTTTAAAATATGTCTCTCACAAGGCAAGGAAACACCTTCATTATTACCTGATCTTGAGGCTGTCGTCTTATTTAATGAAATATAAACAATACAATATCATTTTTTCATTCGACAAAACAAGCCAAAGTTCTTAGATGTTAAAAGACGAGCAGCCAGATAAGAACTGTGGCACGATCTGATCAGAGTAAACAAAGTTTTCGGTACTTGGTGCTATGAAAACATTACCGTACCAAAATATTGTGGTTGTGGGCAATATAGTTGACATTAAGTATCATGATAATAATGATTAATAAGAATATAATATAATACAATATAGTATTGAATTATGGCACGAAACTAACATAATCAATATTGTATCCCAGTTCTAGCTTTACCCTTCATTTTCTGAGACTATATGTCGGTCTTTATTGCTGCCTGCTTTCTGTCTCTGGTCACCTTTTTATTTTTATTTGTTTATCTGAATATATTCCACAGTTTGTCTGTCCGTCACCAGACGCGCCAGATATTATTCAAACCATCTCTTGTCTTTCATTACCGTCCACTCACTGTGACAGAGTGTGATCACAGGGTGTGTAAATAGACCTGACTCTATCTGAGCGTATAGGCCAGGAGCTCAACTGAATGAATCACTCTCCATCATAGATTCAAGCAGGCCCCCAAAATAGAAAGACACTTTAATATTAATGTGTAGCAATCACGGAGAGCAGACTATTGACCGTGAGCACACACCCCTCAGTCTCACCCTCCACGTAGGCCTATACACCAGCCTGGCTTAAAGTCAAAGTGTGGCGGGACAGAGCAAAGGCAATGATCTCAGCCGAGCAGAAGTAAAGGTAAAGGTCATGTAGTGTCAGGAAGAAAAAACACCAACCTTTAAAGCCCCCGAATACTAGGTTTCAAATCGTCAGTATTTCTCTGTAACATAAAGCATCCATAACTTAATGAGAAACAAAGAAAAAAAGACTCCTTTGTTTTTATTTATTATTTAATAATCTGTTTCATCAGGACTGTGTCTTAAGTCACAGTGAGATGGCCGTTTTTTGAGCTTCTGTTATGTGACGAATTTCTGAGTGAAACATGATGTAGGTGAATTTTAGTTATGAGAGGGCTTTGATCAAATTCTTCAGGTTTGATTGGATCATGCAAAAGTGGGTGTGACTTACAGATTTGTTGCGTTATTAGAGCAAGAGGTGGAGGTGAAGTACAGCACAACCACGCTCACCACGCGAACTGTGGGCTACAACTTGAGCCCCGTCTTTTTTTAGGCATATGTTTGTTTACATTTTGTCAAATTGGCACCATTAAAAGTTTGCCGAATTAGCTTCTAGTGGTTCCTGTTTGCAATGTAACTATGAACGTACAGAAAACTATCACTGGATTACTCTGATACTGAAGAAAACATAAAAACATGTCGATTCTCAGGCAAGTTCTGGAGTTGTAAGGAGCGTCTTTTTTCTATGATTTCTAAGTGGATTATGGATGTTTATTTAGGAGATACTGTTACTATTCTATTATTCTACTATTCTTGGGAAGTGTAAGCCACACTGAATCTAAAAACGTGTGTATCATGTCTGTGTGTTCACATTTGAATGAGTTATGACTCTGAGAAGGAGTGCGATTTTTGACGCACATTGCGGTAATCGAACGCTAAGAGTTTTAAAGTACATTAATATCCTCCATGAGCTGTGTGTGTGTTGATAAGCGGGACAAACTACAATAACTTATTCCCTGTTGGTTTTAGAACAACAGCATGCAGCTGGACATTTCACCTCAAGCACTATATTTACCTTATGTATGGGAGTTTTAGCTAGTTGCCCCAAATTACATTAAATAACATACATTTACTGTACGTTTACACCCAAGTTCATTAAAATATTTTAATATTTTACAGGAATAGAAAAGAGAGTCAATTTGATAAATAAATAATAGATTTTTTACTTACATATATTCGACAAAAACCAGGAGATAAACTAACACAGAAACATATAATTAGAGCTTTGACAATATTATTTTTTATTTCACTGTGTCTTAAAATATTCCTAAATCCTGACTGGTGGACAGAAATACGTGATCAACTGAGCAAAACACCCTCTTCAAACCAATGAAAGGAGCCCAGACAAAAAAGCACAGACAGAAATATTTCATGTCAAATAACCAAAACTTTTCAAAATCGCCCAAAAATGTGTGTAGTCATGTTGGACCCCATCGCTCATAGAATAAAGCTGATTGAGAAAATGTGTTTCGGGGTCTTTAAATCCACCATTATCTCTCTGTTTTGTTTAGTTTTGAACCAAAATCAGGCCACTCTGTTCTGCTCCTGGGATCAGAGATTCATAAAAAGTTCCTATGTCGCTGTCTGTTTCCATGACGATGGCCCAAACAGCATATTGTGAGGTTAAGCGTGACAAACTGTTGTAGGAAGCGCAGCGGGTCAACACAGTATGAGGCTGTGCTTTGAATAACGTCCCCACGGTGCGCGCTCCACCATCTTTAAATAAATATTCACACACAAAAGCAACTTTTGTGCAGAATACTTGACTCCCGGCGTGAATCTGCGCTGATGGATGGAAAAGACGAGGGAGGATGTGTTTGTCTTCTGTGCTCCTCGTTGTGAATATATACTGTCTGCGGCAACGGTGACAGGCCGTGACAGACAGCTGTGTTTGTGCGCCTGCCCATCTGTTTACTCGCTTTGTGTATTAACGCTGGTGATGTGTGTTTTTTTTTTTTTCCTCCCTCAGGCGCAGCGGTGGCGGGGGTGTACCGCGTGGCAGGGAAGGACATGGCACCGCTGGAGGCTCTGGTGTTCGGCGTGGGCCAGACCACCCTCTCCGTCATCATATCCTTCTCACGCATCCTGGCCACCCTGTGAAGCAAACCCCTCGACGAGTTGAAGGACAGACGCTGAGACGAAAGCGAATGGATCGAGCCAATCTGAGACTTTTAGGTGGTCATCGTGGCCGGGTTTGTGGAGCCGAGAGGAGGCGGAAATTGCTCTGGACCTTTGGGGCTGGATGCAGGAGAGAGCGCCCCCCCCCAGTGTCTCTGCTCTGTTACTGCCACAATCACAGAGGGAACTCAATGCGGGCCGGTTGCCTTCATGTCAGAGAGCAGCACCAGGCGGAGACGGCGCCATCCTCAGCTTCTGGACTTGAAAGCCATGTTGTGGGTGTTTCCAGAGTTACATCACTTCTTTGTGCCAACAGCCTTCTCTGGGACATCCAGATGCCTTTGTGGCCACTGACTCTTGAAGGCTTTCTGTTGCAATTGTTGGGGAAAAAAAACAACCTCTTTTTTAAAAACAGCAGAGTTGACAACCTGTAACGATGATCTGACGATCTGCTTTGGCGATCAGCGTGAGAATAGAAGTTGAGCAATGAAGGGATGTTTAGGGAGTGACGACCCAACAGTGTTCATCAGCAAAAACACCATTTTCTCCAGTATTAAAACATCAGCCTCACCTCAAGGTCTTCACGACGTTCAAGTACAGATTGTCATGATCATTCCTTTTCCTTAAATGGTTTAAAAGCTGCACCATCCAACTCAAGAGCACTTTGAGTTTTGCACTTTGTAAACGTTGTAGACGCTCATTGCCTAAGAGGTGTGAAATCAGTAGACGTGGAGGAGAAAAACCAGCATCAGCGCTACATTGGGTTTGTTGAAATATTGATTCATTGTGTGCCAACGAGAACTGAATGATTGGAGTTAAAGGAATGTTTCGAGACGTTGGGGAATATGCTTATCTGCTTTCTTGCCGAGCATTAGATGAGAAGATGCCACTCTCATGTCTGTGCGCTAAACATGAAGCTAAAGCCAGCAGCAAGTTAGCTTAGCTTAGCATAAAGACTGGAAACAGGGGGAAACAGCTAGCTTTCTATTCAAAGGTAACAAACACATTACACACGTTATATCTTGTTTGTTTAGTTTAAAAGCAACAAGTTGCAGTTTTACAGGTTGGAACAACTGCTCTCGACTCCATGAAGTCACTGCTCCCAGCCAAGAAATAGTCCCCCACATAACCCCCTGTAAATAGTGAGTTGTTGTTTTTACACTTCGTGTTAAACAAACAAGATATAACACATGATGCTGGAGCCAGCAGCCGGTTAGCTTAGCTTAGCTTAGCTTAGCACAAAGACTGGAAACAGGGTAACAGCTAGCATGGCTCTGTCTAAAGGTAACAAAAATCTGCCAACCAGTACAAGCACAGAGACAAGACATAATATGAAATGAGATAAAGTTAATCAGTGAGCTTTAGAGGTGCTGGTGGGTGTATTTTGTTACCTTTTGACAGAGCCAGGCTAGCTGTTTCCCACTGTTTCCAGTCTTTGTGCTAAGCTAAGCTAACTGTCTCCTGGTTCCAGCTTCATATTTAGCGTACAGACATGAGAGTGGTATCAATCTCCTCGGGTAACTCTCGGCAAGAAAGCGAATAAGCTTATTTCCCAAAGTATTGAACTACTCCTTAAAAGCAGACAGAGAGAGGCCTGGACGAGCCCTCAGAGGTGCAAAGTGGTTCAGTTTGCATTGAGCAGGTTTGATTCAGGCCATAAGATCAGGATCAGGGTCCTTTCATTCAGGTTTTCAGAAAGATGTTTTGGTAATAAAAAGCGTTGTTTTGCTGCTCGAGAGTCATGACATATTTTCAGACAAACTATTCTGTGTCTGTGAGTCCTAGTGCAGATATTCTTTAATAATGTTGGAATCCAGCCTTCCTCGACCCACCGTTGTATTACTAACATCGTCTGCACGGCTACAGCTTAAATTCCCCCGTGGAAAGCCGGCCCTCCCCGGAGAAGGTCAGACAGATTCTGCTGCTCAGACGGCCATTTTTTCTATGGCTCCCTCTTCTCTTTGTTTCGTTTATTAACCCATGTTCCTTAAGTTTAACTTTGCACATTGCACTGAAATTAATCTGCCTTGTTTTAGCACAGTGTGCGGTGAAACTACTCTGGTGTGACTCAATCCAGTAATCACAGAAATCAGTGGTAATAGACACTGATGAAACAAACTGTAAAAGATCATCTGTGAAGAATGTGCTCGAAGCTACTGTATTCACTCAAACTGATTTGTGTTGATGCATTAGTTTGAGTATTGAAGAATAGAAAGATACACTGATTTTATTTAAGTTTAGTGCTCATTACTTGGCCCATAAATCCTCCCAGAATCCTAACAGATTATCTTGTGCACAGCTCTAAACCCAGGGTGAGAGGAGTTAGGTTGTAATGCCAAAGTGTCGCTCACATTCTAGCTTTATTTATCTTCGTCTCATTTAATTGATATCACAGCCACGATTTATTAGTTTCGTTCAGTTTTAGAAACATTTGCACATTGGCTCTGGTATCAGACGGCCCCCAGACTTGTGGTACAACCATCACAAAACCACAGTTGATATGAATTTGACAAAAAAAAAAAAGAAAGATGTTTGTGTTGTTAAGTGTGTGCTGTGTGGTTTTGTAGCTCTAAAGGTAAATAAACGCTGTGTAGTTATAGGAGTTATGTAATTGACACAACTCACCTTCAGTACCAGCTTAGCACACAAGAGGGCGATATTGCACAGAGATGAAGTGGCAGCCTGAATGCCTGAAAGATGATTGTGGATTTTTGGAGTGTTTTGATACAGACATTTGACAAAAAATATGTTCTATCCTAATTTCCCCCCTGAAATTAAACTGTAAAATCAGAGAGAAGTCATCTGAAACCCCCTTTATATCCACTGAATGCTCTGCACATTGTCCATACTACCCGTTTGAATGTTTTAGCTCAATTTCAGGGACCAAATGTGAGTTGCTGCTGATGACTCACCTGCTGTCATAGCAATGATATCTCTGTGAAGCTGTTTGTGGGGCAGTTTCTGCATGTTTGTATGTATGTATGGTCCATAGGAGACACGTGACATTGTGAGTGTTGTTGTTGTGTTCGGTGTCGGTCTGTGCGGTTGTGCATGTGAGTAGTACAACAGGATGTTAATTTATTTTACTTCATTAGAGGGGGGTTGTTCACATTCTTTAGCGGACCCCTAAAGCGTCAGAAAGGGCGAGGACCTAATTGTAAGTGACGCTGTGTTCAGAGGAGCAGTTCACTGAGCAATGTCTTACATAATGTGTTGGAAACCGTTTTATTTGACGTGTTAGAAATGACTTTTCTGCCAATGAAGCTGCAAGATCTGAACTGAAGTTGTTAGGCGCGTGCACTTACCGTACATCCTGAGCTGTATATAGCCATAGTGTACAAAGTCTTCACCAGAAGTGTGATGACAGTGTGACCAACAGCTGATATGAGCAAACTAACCACTGGATAGTGTTTTGATATTCACACAGTTGGAGGATTCACACCCAGTGCCATGATCGGTCATGATGAATATTGTTTTTTTCCGCTCCAGGTTCTGTGATTCAGCCGCCGTCTAAGTGGCTGTGTGACCGTGTGTGTGCACTGCAATATCTAAGGAGACACCCAGCAACTAATAATCCCCTCTAGACTTTAAAAATGCCATCGCACTGCAGCGAGACGCCCAGCTCAATAATCCTGTCTCTTTCATAGGCTTATAACTAAAGCTGCCCCCTCAGTCTACTGTCGTCCAAATGCCACATATTCCCCCCGGACACATACTGTGTACCCGCTGCTATTGCATGTGCAGTGCAGCTCAGATAACGTGTGAATGGACTATACGGACAATCCAACAAGAGACAATGTTGTACAAAACCCAAAGTGGCACTTGTAGATAATGTACAATATGTTCTTTTTTAATTTTGTACCAGCCAAACTGCTGATATTTATAACTATTGCCTATTTATGTACAAATTGTTCTCCTGTACATACTCAACAGTCAGTTGAAATAAAAATCTTTTGCAGTATAAACGCAGGTGTGTTGTTTCCATTCTTTACTGCCTTCACAGATTTGTATCCTCATCCTGTAAATGCAGCAGCAGAGGCTGTTTTCTCACTTTCTGCATCAGTGTTTCACAGGATCCCTGGTGATAACATCCGAACACTTTCTTCCCCCCCTCTTCAACCATGTGCTGTCTTCCTCCTCTGGGCCCTCGTGGTTTACCGTCACTCTCCGTCCCTCAGTTTCTGGCTGCCGCTTTAGTGTCTCCTTTCAGGTTTTTGTCTGCTCCCTTCCCTCCCCTCCCTCCTCTTTCCGATCATTACTTAAAGGTGAAAGACCACGGAAATACTTCATTAGTTGAGGACAGAAAATGTTAAGTTAAACTCAGCAAAGTTGTCAGTTTAAAAAGTCAAGGACGACGTTTCTATCAAAGTCCACATTCAGCCAAATAATTTGAGTTCCTTCAGATATTTTTTTGGAAGGAGCTACAGTATATCAGCTCCTTAAAGGCTGGAAAATCTGCTGTGTGCTGTGAATTCAATCTGATCTTTAAAAGCAGTCATGATGGCGACTTCAGTCTGCCCTAAAGTGAGGAATGCTGCAGAGTTTCCGTTGTTTATTAAAGTTGATTTATTCAAAGTGATTTGGGAGTTATTTGTCTGCTCATAGAGCTGATGATGGCTCTGGATCGCTTGTTCAAAAGAATCTAAAAGTGTTAAATTAACAGCGGTGGAACATAACTAAGTACATTTACTCAAGTACTGTACTTTTTTGAGGTACTAGTTCTTTACTGGAGTATTTCCATTTTATGCTACTTCTACTTCACTTCATTTCAAAGGTAAATATTTTTTACTCCACTACATTTATCCACAGCATAATAGTTAGAAGTTACTTTGCGGATTCATGTTTTACATTCAAAACATGTGATCAGAATATTAAATACAAATCAACACTATGGATTAAACCACCCAACAATATACTGTATAACAAGAGTCCACCATACTAGCGCCTCTGCTAAGCTAGTAGCTAATTGCTAACCTCAGCATGCTAACATGCTGATGTTAAGCAGGTATAATGTTTACCATGTTCAGCATGTTAGTTTAGGGTGTCAGCATGCTAACATTGCCAATTAAACACAGCTGAGGCTGATGGGAAAGTCATTAGTTTTGCAGGTCATAAAAATCCTGAGGGGAACACAAATAAATAAACATTTCATGGAAATCAGTTCGACAGTTGATGAGATACTTCACTAAAAAGACACCAATCACAACCTCATGGTGGCGCTACAGGATAAGTCGGAGGATCATCAAAGTTATTAGGATTCATCATCTGGGAACCGTGAATGTCTGCACAAAAATGTCATGATAATCGATCCGTTAGTGGAGCAATCAACAGACTGACATCCCTTGAGCCATGACGCTAGCTGCTAGCATGGCTACAAATAATCTAAAAAATATATTACATAATATAATTATATAAAACATAAATTGTGTTTATTTTTATAATCTCAAAGTTACAGTAAATATGCTCTGACAATTTTGCTGTGTACTAATTTATTAAAAGCAAATAATAACTTAACAGAACACTCAAGTATTTCACTTTTGAACAGAAGTAATTTCCCCCTCATAAATTGTTCTTGCAAGTTATTTAATCCGTTGTGAATCCAAATTGGCTGCTTGACTGTAAATATAAAGAATCAAACTCATTAGTATTAGTTTCTGTTGTGTTCGCCCTGTGTGTGAATGCAACCAGAGGCAGCAGCATCAAGCTGACACCACAAAGCCCAGTTTGTGAACGCATTATTATTCCCCGTGCCTCTGTTTTCTGTCGTCCTCGGGGTCAGAGACGTCATCTCCATTCATGGCTCGTCTCCTGGTGGCACTGGGGCAGACGGGGATCATCAGAGAGGAGGCTGATGATGCTGCTGCAGCTCTCCTGGCACAGCCGCGAGCCACTCAGGCACTGAGTACTTTGCTGTACGTGCTCTCCTGCAGCAGACATTCTTAAAGAAGCAAGAGTTTTTTCTGCCCACGGGGGCGTGAGGAAGTTGGCTGTTTTCATTTGGTGGTATGATACCCAAAAAAAGCCTCCAGTACGTGATGCCTCATCATTGTAATGACAGGGGCAGGACCTGCTAAAAACATTTTGATTGTACCCAAGACTCCACAACTGGACAAAACACAATTCAGATCCAGACACAATTGCTTATTCTCATATCTGATCTGACATTTCGTTGCTATTCCAGCCGTGTGATGTGCTTTCCTCCTCAGCTTGAAAGGATTTGACCGCCGGCTACTTCTTCAAGGCTTTTTTGGATCACTTATCCAAACCTCAGCACGGCCAGCTGTCTATGTTGTTGAATGTAATATGTTTATAATGCTGAGAGGAGGAGGAGGAGGGACTATGAATAACCGTGATGGAATTTAATCAGCATGCTTGTGGATTTGAAAGGACAAAGGTCTTGAGTTGTTATCACCTTGTTTTTTGTTATTTTATTCTTTAATGGCGGAGAACAGAGCCTGTGATTGTGCTCCTGGTTTCCACTCATCAGCAGCTATGTGGACGGTAGTTTTATAACCAATAAGAGAGAAAGGCTGAGCAGAGCTGATAAGAGGTCGGTGGCTGCTGTGAGGGCAGGAGGTGTTTCATAAGACGCCAGGGAATGTGGCTTTGGTATTTATGAGTGTTTGATGAGTATTTGGTAAACTGGGAAAAATGCATGCATGTACTTTACAGCAGAAACAATAATGTTTATGATCTTAACTGACCTTAAATCACATTGAATCACTGCAACATGTGAATCCTGTATCTATGCATTAGTGTGTGTGTTCATGCAGACTTTATCCAGGGTTCGTACAGATTTTTAAGAGTAAAATTCAAGCACTTTCAAGGTACCTAAACCAAACATTTCCAGACTCTCAAAGCCTTTATCATCACATCTAAATTTTAGATGTGATGATATTTTTAAATGCCAGGAGACAACAAACAAATATGATGACGGGATCGTTTCTTTTCACATATTAAAATACTTTTTGCTTTACATGAGTGATTGTGTCGATGATGAAACACCAGATTATGTTGAAAATCAAGCATTTTTTAAGGATTATATTCAAATTCAAGCATATTCCTGACCTTGAAAACATAACGATTAAAATTAAGCATTTTCCAAACTTTCAAGACTTTGTACGAACCCTGTTTATGCCATGTTTTTCTGGTATTTTTCAAGATTTTTCGGAGTTTGTTTACAGTCTCACTATGGGTCATGCTAACTTTGAATGGAAGTAGTACACAAATGCATTTATTAGTCAGAGACTGAAAGGTTCAGTGTCACAATGCCTGAAAATATCTTAATAAATCTTCCAGAGATGGATGTGATTAGAAGGAAGCCATGTTTCTGTGATTTGTCTTCAAAAGGTTTTGTAGGTTTTAGTATCATAAAGGAGGTTTTTGATCAGTTATGTCATTGTGTTTCCAACTGCAGGACAGGTATGTTACACACGGAGGCAAAAGTTCCTGAAAATCTCCCTTGGTGCTCTGGAAATTATATTGTTTGCAGTTTGTCACAGCAACTTTGCATATCCAAACATTCAATCATGAAGTAAAGAGCTCCGACTTCACCGAGCCGTCCCTTCATGCTGTCCACTGAGCCACTTCGCTGCTATTGTCTTATTGATTCCTCCACAGGAAATACTCAAGAGTTGAGTGTGGGTGCAGACAAGGGGATTGCATGCTTGCTTTGAAAAAAACACCCCTTCTACAATGGCTGGAAACACGCCAAGTCTTTCGACCCGGCAGATCACTTCACATTATTGACCTTGCCTTTGTGCTCGTCGACTTGACTCCAGTTGCTCATAATGTACAGTATATAAAGCAACAGACAACAGACAAACAGTTCATGAGGCCAGTCTCCGTCAGAGGCGCGGCCCGCTGTCAGAGCAGCGCCTGCCGTCTGGACGAAGCTGTGATCTCTGTCTGGGTTTCCTCCGCCTCGACCTCCTGGACTGTAGTATCCTAAACATGGAACATATTCTCCTACAGTGTCAACACAATGAAATCTGAGTAAAGCCAGAGTCTGTTTACAGTCACAGGAATGCCAGAAATGTGCTTTATTTCTTTGTAGTTTTCCAGTAACTCCAAATTTAGGTTTGTTGAGGTGATTTCAAATAGACCATTCACAGTTTTTGGCCTGATAATGATCCTTTTGATGGATTAATCAGAAAAAAAAGCTGCTGATGGTGGTACATGATGGTGATAAAGGTTTTCGAATTTAAGGTTTTACATTAGAAGTAGCTAGAAAATAGATTTGCTGTTGAAACGTGAAATAGCTGAAATACTTGAAGATGTAGTTGAAGTAGCAGTCGAAATACAAATACTGAAAGAAGTTGATATAGCAGTTAAAAGGAAAGTGTTGAATGAAGTTGGAGAGTCGATTTAAGTGTAATCACTGAGTGAAGTTGAAGTGCAAGCTTTTGAAAAGAGTTGAAATGACAGTCAAAGTGAAGGTGATAAATTGAGCTGCAGGAAGTCCTGAAAGAAATTAGTGCCAGTTGAATTGTATAAAGTAAAAAAAAAGATTTCAGTTGAAGTGCTGACCGTAAGCGCTGAAAGCAGTTTAAGTAAATTGTGTATAAATAGTAGAAAATTGGGGAATGTGAAGAGTTGGAGTAGTTTTCTTTTGTTGTTGTTCAAAGGCGAAGACCTGAGTGTCTATGTGTGAGCACTGAAAGGAGTTGAAATGTCAGACAGAGTGTAGGTGATAAATTGAGCTGGACGTGTCAGTGTGTTTGTTTAGTTTAAGTCCTGAAAGCAGATGAAGTGTCAGTTTTGGCAGTAAGACATAAATGCAGCTGAAATGTCAGTTAATGTATAAATGGAAAAGTAGTTAAAATTTCAGTTGGGTTAGGGTTAGTGGAAGTGGAAGCGCTGAATATAGTTGAAATGTCAGCTGGTATTTAATCACTGACAGTTAAAATATCGATTAACGTGTAAGCTCTGAAAGTGAGTGGAACTGATATTTCAGCTCAGTAAGAGTTTTCCAATAACTCTGAATTTATATTTGTTTATGTAGACGAAAACAGCAGCTGGTGGTTTTCTGTAATTATAGGTGATACATTAGAATCAATTGTCTCTTATCATCAGATTATATTAGTTATTTTACAGTAACTGAAAGCAATCAGATTACAGGAAATGTAGTCACAATTAACACAATTAATCTATCTATCTAATCTTCCTGTCTCTGATGAGGAAAAATAGCCTTTTTCTTTGCCTCCATTGTTCTGCAGAGCGCCTGCTCGACACTCCCCGGCTTCTCCTCTTCACTAAGAACAATGTGGGACCCCCCGCTGGGCTCCTCCTTCGTCGATGATTTCTTTCTGATGAGGGACTATTGTCTCGACCAACAGTGGTCGCGTGTGAGGGACAGTGTGACAAACATCAGCGAACAGCCCTGGTTCTCCGACTCTGTCTCCAGCAGCAGACAGGAAGGACTGCGGACTTTGATGAATGAGCAGGAATCCAGGAAACCTTGAAAATCCTAAATATGGGGCCTTATAAGCTTTGAAAAATCAGGGCAGGGCACATACACACAAATTCTTTAGATCTTTACATCCATTTCATTCAGGTTCATTTAACCCTGTGTGCTGATAAACAAGCAATTTTAGAATTAATTGATTTTATCATCATGTTCTGACCTGTATTATGACTCATATCTTTATACTAGCAGCACGGCTCTAGGGATGTTAATGTCCGTCTATCAGTCCACCACTTTGGTCCAGACTGAAATATCTCAAGTATTGGATAGATTGGCATTTTATACATTCACAGTCCCCACAAGATGTGTCCTTATAATTTTCATGATTCGCTGACTTTTCATCTCGTTATTGACATTCCCATCAGCCTCAGCTGTAGTTTGTGTTTAGTGCTACTTTGCATGTTTGCAAATATTAAACATGCTAACATGCTACACAAACAATAAAAAATGTCTTAATTTTTCAGGTAAAAACTGCAAGTAAAATAAACTGTATGTAGCGCATGTATTTTTGTTTTATATATTTTATTATTATCTGTCCTTTACACTCAAAATAAACTTACTTATTTACTGTATTTTGAGGTTTAAAAAAAGCCATATATCTTTAGATGACCTGAACATTTTCTGTTGGCGTCAAAGAACGCCATTGCCATTGCAATTATTTGCAGATTATTTGTGTGTGACTTCACCACAACTGCTAAAGTTTATTTGTCTTTACAGTGAGCTCTACAGCCTCACAGAGCTGCTAGAACGGCTGTTGATTCTTACTCTCGTTACCAAACAAGACCCTGACAGCTGAATAAAAGTTGTAGGTATCAGTTACAACCTCACGTCTAAAAGAAAATTAGAGTCAGAACACAACAGAGCTTCAGGACCAGTTGACAGCCATGAGATTTCACAGTACTGTAATGGCACGTTTCTAGAATAATAAATGGACTTGGACATCTGCAGTCTTTCAGCTGCACATCAACCGTTACTCTCCATTTTGGCCACAAGAGAGCAGCATCGCATCCCTCACCCTGTGGCTGCAGGCTGTCCAGCTCCGACTTGCATCACCCACTGGGATCCCCGCAGTGATCCATCCTCCGAGCCGCTGGGACCGACGACTGAGTCAGAGAGCCCATCACTCATTTAGCAAGTCAATATCCGATCCAAGCAGTGATGATCCCCTGTAAATCGAGGCATTAGCCTTATATTCACCTGTGGCACAGTGGGAGCGATGGCCTGCTCCCTCATCTGAAGCATCTGACGCTCACAGTGCTGTGGCTCGAGGAGTAATGGTCTGCAGGAGGTGTACTGGCTTCTCTGGTTTATTCAACCTTATTTATCCAGAGAAAATTCACTGACAGCTGCACACATCAGTGAGGAATATCTGCACAGAAAGTAACATCCATGTAAAGTAGATGTTATCACCAGATACAGCAGCTGACTGACAGGTAATTATCCATCTATCTGTCCATCCATTATACCCGCTTATCCTGTGCAGGGTCCTGGGGAGGCTGGAGTCTGTCAAAGCTCACATTGGGCAAGAGCCAGGGTGCTCCTGGACAAGTTACCAGTCCATCACAGGGCTGATACATAAAGATAGACAACCATTCACACTCACATTCACACAGACCGCCATTTAGAGTCGCCAAGTCTCCGAACCTGCATGTCTTTGTAATGTAGCAGGAAACTTACAAAAGCAACGAAAGAACATGCAAACTCCACACAGAAAGGCCACAGCCAATAACTGATATCCTAGCTAAATGATCACATTTTCAAGCCTGTATGTACATTGAAATAGTTATCCTGTCCATACTGTCTGTGTAGAAATCCCTTCTTAATGTGAAGAAGTGTGTGTTAGTGATGGGGAACAAAATCCAAAGTCCTCATTCTGTTTTAAAAATGCATGATGCTAAAGTTCAGCCGAAGCTAAAATGAGGCTTCAGCAGTCTTGAGTCAAATCAGCTGGGTATTCTCCAAGTTTTTTTGCAGAAAAATTCAATTTTTGGGATACTTTGCTAAATACTTTGTAGTAAAAAAGACTGTAACTTTGAAAGATTCCCACTTGATTTGTCCAGTTCAGCTGAACATCAGACAGACTTGAAAAAATGTGAATTCATGCTTGAAATTGATTAATTTAAGCTACTTTCACTAGTTATCCTCTTACCTCAGTGGAACTGCAACACATTTTCAAAAGGATCTCACATTTTCCACAGAAGAGAGGGACATTCATCACAGAACAACCTTTAAAAACGTTAATTATCTTCATCATGTTTTGACCGGAGATCAGCACGTGTCATAAACTATCTGTTTATTCGTCTGTGGCCAACTTTTCTGGGAAACTGACGACCTGATTTTCTGCACACTGATGCTCTCCACACAAAGTGACCTCCTGATCTTAGTGACCCATCAGACCACACTCTAATCTCAAAGCCTCGTACATAGTTTGACTGTGAACATGACTGCAGAGAGCATTCTTGTTTCAGCTTTTCTCTTATATACAAAGATATATATATATTTTAGAAAGGACAAGCTCATTAAACAGCAGTCTGAAAACAACATCAGGCAGAAGACACCTGAAAGTATCATCCAGGAGAAACAGGATATAAAGTATAGTAAAGTATATTCAATTTGAACCTGCAACTCTGGTCACTCTGCCTCTAAAACCTTTCAGCAAACACATTCATGTCTGCAGAAATGTGCATTCTTGTGCTTTGAAGAGCCCTTTTCTTTCTTTCCCTTCTGGTAGAATTTTGTTTGTCTTTCCTTTTCAGATGGACAAAAGCGATTTGACGTCGTGATAAGAATCTCTATCAGATGCAATGTGTGGGTTTGAGGAAGACACGGTTTACACAGCGTGACGATAAGACAGGGCATGTCTCACGGCTGAGATAGCATCACGCTGCACGCTGAGTATGTCGGATGCTTTTCTGACTAAAGGATTTCCTCCTTCATCCACCCCACTGCTCTGTTATGTAATGTGTTCGCATTGGTTATAACTGCAAAGTGTCTGGTGGTTTCTTGATCCAAATGAGTTGTGCTATAAACAAGCCTCATCCTCATCAATAATGGATTCCCACCGTAAAAACGTTTGTCATCCCTGCACTTCAGGACCCGACATCCTTCCAGAACAGTTATGTAACACCAGGGGCGGGTTTAGAAACTTTTGAAGGGGGTCAAGACAGGGGCACACTTTTAAAGAAGAGGGGAACATTTGTAAAATGTGTTAGGCCTCAAATTTAAAGCCCTGGTTCTTGGCAATAATTAAATGTACATCATTAATAGTTACATTTACGTAACAAATGAATGCCAAATAAACAACTTTAACTATTTTAACATAACATAATATCAGTAAATAGCTGCTATTTGTAACTCCAAATAGTCTACAGCCATGGACAGATTATGAGACAACGGGGCCCTGGATACAGACATGTAAAAGGCCCCCAACCTCTTCTACATAGGAGCAAGAACCCCAGACTGAAAGAGACACAAAACAACTACAAATAATGTATCATTTTGCCTATCTTTGTGGTCGTTTTGTGCCTCTTTGTGGTCATTTTGTGCCTCTTTGTGGTCGTTTTGTGTCTCTTTGTAGTTTTTTTGTGCCTCTTTGTGGTCATTTTGCATCCCTTTGTAGTTTTTTTGTGCCTCTTTGTTGTCGTTTTGCATCTCTTTGTGGTCATTTTGTGACTCTTCATGGTCATTTTGTGACTTTTCGTGGTCATTTTGTGACTCTTCGTGGTCATTTTGCATCCCTTTGTAGTTTTTTGTGCCTCTTTGTGGTCATTTTGCATCCCTTTGTAGTTTTTTTGTGCCTCTTTGTGGTCATTTTGTGACTCTTCGTGGTCATTTTGCATCCCTTTGTAGTTTTTTTGCGCCTCTTTGCGGTCATTTTGCATCCCTTTGTAGTTTTTTGTGACTCTTCGTGGTCATTTTGTGACTCTTCGTGGTCATTTTGCATCCCTTTGTAGTTTTTTTGTGCCTCTTTGTGGTCATTTTGTGACTCTTCGTGGTCATTTTGCATCCCTTTGTAGTTTTTTGTGCCTCTTTGTGGTCATTTTGCATCCCTTTGTAGTTTTTTGTGACACTTCGTGGTCATTTTGTGACTGTTCGTGGTCATTTTGCATCCCTTTGTAGTTTTTTTGTGCCTCTTTGTGGTCATTTTGCATCCCTTTGTAGTTTTTGTGTGCCTCTTTGTGGTCATTTTGTGCCTCTTTGTGGTCATTTTTCATCCCTTTGTAGTTTTTTTGTGTCTCTTTGTAGTTTTTTTGTGTCTCTTTGTTGTCGTTTTGCGTCTCTTTGTGGTCATTTTGTGCCTCTTTGTGGTCATTTTGTGACTCTGTGGTCATTTTGCATCCCTTTGTAGTTTTTTTGTGCCTCTTTGTTGTCGTTTTGTGTCTCTTTGTGGTCATTTTGTGCCTCTTTGTGGTCATTTTGTGACTCTGTGGTCATTTTGCATCCCTTTGTAGTTTTTTTGTGCCTCTTTGTTGTCGTTTTGTGCCTCTTTGTTGTCATTTTGTGTCTCTTTGTGGTCATTTTGTGTCTCTTTGTGGTCATCTCTCTTTGGGGCCCCTGGGCCTGAACCCAGTAGGCCTGCTCAATAATCCATCCATGATTCTAACAAGCCAGCCACCTATCGCTGCCTGACTCTGGTGGACTGGGCACCAGTGGTGGCCAATCAGGGTTCTAGGGAGGCCCGTGCCGCCCTTGGCCACCCTTTCAGCCCCACCTCTGCTCCGTGTTGCATGTAGCTAAATGCCACAGACAGGGAGGATGGCATTCATTCGAGATGGAGGGGACAATGGTGGACCCCTATCAGGCCCCCTCCAGACCCGCCTGCCCGGACCTCAGCCTTCCTGCCAGGCCCGGGCCCTGACATTTTGATTGAGCACGCTGGGTCTGTGGCGGTAACAAGCCACCGCTGAGATGTCGCTGCTGATTTGGGCTTCGTCTGCCATCCTGTGACTTTCACTCAGCGAGGGGAGGGACAGAGGCACTTTTATACCGGCCATTACTCGCAGTCCGGTGGCTGGGATGTTGACCTTTCCACCAGTGTTGGTTTGGAAGTAAATGCCGATTAGCGCAGTTGTGCTGAGCAGGAATGTGACAGTGATGTGCTGGCAGGTGTGAACTGAGCCTGCAGGTTGCTGAGCACCAGATGAGAGGGTTTCAGGCAGGTGTAGCATTATGTAATAAAACATAATGCTGGATTTGTGCTGACTGCAGTCTCTTAAAATAGTGACTGTGCTCCAAATCTGATCAGTTCTTGTCAGAGGCACCGTAGGGAGGGGATGGAGTACACTTCACTGTGTGTTTGCTGCGTGGGTTAGATTAATCATGTCATCACAGATGTTGGAAAGATTTCACCAAATCTGAAATGGAGTGGGAGATAATAGTACATTTGTAAATGAAAAAATGTAAACATTTACACATATTTGTGCAAAAAAAATGTTGCAAATGTACAGCATTCATATCAAACACTTCAAAGGGAAACTCCACTAATCTTTCACCTCAAGATGTTTATGTATCATAAGAGACCATTGAAAATAGCTGTATAATGTCTTCTATAGTTCTGTAGGAGCTTTCTAAAGTCAGAAAAGAAGCTTTACAGTTGCATTATGGGGAGTTTTAACCATTTTAATCGTTCTTTTTTAAATCTGTCTCTCACAATCTAAATAGCTGGAGTGCCTCTTTAAAATTGATTTTTCACATTAGGCTCAGTGAAAATCTTACCCTAACCTTCACGAAAATAATCCAGAAACTTAACTAAATAACTATCTGGTAGAGTTGTCATTATTGAATGATTATATGAAATACTTTTTCGTAGGATATGATATAAAAGTTCAGGGATTTTGATTGGAAATCATACGACTCAGCCACGAGAATACTTCTGAACTGTGCCCTGATGCTGACGGAACAATCTCACTACGAGGTCCATTAGTAGCTGTTCTGGAGCTTTCAACCGTATCACACAATTTTCCTCAGCAGATGAAGTTTAAGGACATGTCGGCTTAAAAGTTGAGGCTGAAAGTTCATTAATTTTGTAATCATGATGATTTCTTGCATGGAAGTAGATGCATTTTATGAGTTATTAAATCATTTAATCAATTAATCCATTTATTTTATACCTTTACAGAAGAAGTTCTGATTTACAGTCAGAAAAAGCAGATAAATTGGAACAATGGCAGGTGAAAATACAAAACAATGTCTTAAAGGTCTTAAACCTGCTATGGGAAGCAGCTTTGGGTTGTACCTCTAAAACTGTATTAACTACTGACAATATTTGGCTCAGCGACTCAAAATGCCAAAAGTGGTTTCTGTTAACTCCCTCATCCTTGGGCCTGCTCGTTTTTTATGTTCAGAGGATCCAAATACATATAGAAACACATTCAGATAAGGACGTATTTTTAGCCGAGTCTGTGATTAAAAAGAACAGTACTTGGAAGGTCGACGTATGTAATCAATACTTTGATTCACTCCTCATGTTTCTGGAGAGGAACAAAGATTGTGGAGGACGTTCCTGTCTATAGATCCCTTTAGATCAGTTGTTTTTATGGGAGAAAATGATCCTACAGGAGGCTGATTATATATATTTATTTTCAACATCATTGTGGGAAAAAAATGTCTTTGGTTTGGGATGAAGATGCAGTGATATTATAACAACATTGACAACATTGTACAGTTGGGAAATGTCAAAACTAATAAACCTTCTTCTTCTTCTTCTTCTTAGAAATAGGCGATGGGTGGGTGGGCAAATTGTGGGGTAAAAATAAAGAGCAAAGAGAATGAGTCACCGTTCCCTCAATCCCAGTCTGGTTATAAATACATCCACATAGACACTCATACGCGCATACGATCCTCCACGCGTGGCTGACATTACGTAAGCTGGAGCGTGGGAGGTGTGATGCAAGGCATGTATAATTCATCAATGTGGGACTCAACTGAGGGGTAGCTCTTATACCCAAGCAAGCCCCCGAACACCATCACCAATGTTTTTGGGTTGAATGTGATGCTTTCGATCCTGCGTGGACGAACCTGAGGATCAGACCAGAGTGTTAAATCAGTCAGTCGCAGCGGTGAGAGTAAACTGACAGATGGCCCAGAGGCTTCACACCGCAGCGCAGAGCGGTTATCAAATATGACAGAAAAGTGAGGAGGAAGCTCAGATTGTCACAGTGGTGGAGCAGAAGTGGAAACACGAGGATGTGCCGAACATTTTCCCAGGAGTTGGAGGAGGATAGTGCAATTTAAATTCATTTTAAACCTTTTTTTAGTCACAGCTGTGAACACACCACTGACATATAATCACCATTTAAGTTGATGTGCTGCACTGCTTATTTACACATCCAGCAGTTACAGAGCAACATTATCGTTCATTTGGAGTCGTGTTTCCATCCACCTGATGAATGTGAGTCCAATATTCACTCTCTTTTAGCTCCGTTTTTGGTCTCCACCAACTCCTGAGGGAAACATCTGGCTCTTTAGATGCTAAATGCTCCGCTATGTTCACCAGCTAGTTGCTAACTCTGTCTGTCTGCCGTTTGGTGCTGAGCAGATAGTGTAGTCAGATTTTAGAGGTTTTTCGCTCAAAACAAAAGGCCAAAAATGACGCTGTGAGAGCGAGTGAACCGAAACAAAAAGTTGCCGGAGGGAAACCCAAAACAATGAGCTGAAAGATGCTAAAATGCTCCGAGTTGAGGTGAACTGCAGAGTTTGGTGGTAATTCTCTGAGTTTGTCACTACAAGCGACCCCTTTCACATCCAAGTAGTCATTTGACCTTTTGTTAACATCAAAATTAAGGTTATAGCTGCTTTAATTTACTTTATTTCATACAACAGGTCCGCAGTTTAAAAAGAAGATAACATTTCAAACATCAATGACAGCACACGAGATGCATATCACACGCAGTACAACACACAAACAATTCTATTCACTTTACTTTCACCAGGATAATCCACTCAGTATCAATACTGCCTTCCAGGGAGTGCTGGGTACATACTTTACACACACTTACTTTATTTTAAATTCTAGTGGAGATCCCAAACTTTCTAAAGATACAAAATATGTGAGTCTGAATTTTTAGGGAAACATATAAATATAATGCAGAAGACAAAGAAAATATTTCCATTTATTAGAACGGCGCAGCCATTAAAATCAGGGAGTCTTGGGTTTGACAGTTTATATGTGATACTATCAGGTGGCTTAATTTACTATATAACAATGCATTGTATTTTATAGGATCATTATATGTTTTTAAAATCTTCTGCAATGTATCTAGCAACTACAGCTGTCAGATAAATGTAGTGGAGTAAAAAGTACATCATTTACCTCTGAAATATAGTGGAGTTGAAATATAAAGTAGCATAAAATGAAAATACTCAAGTAAAGTACAAATACCTTAGAATTGTACTCAAGGAAATGTACTTACTTGTCTGTCTGTGGATGGTGCGAATATTTGAGTCTTTGTAAATAAAGTGATGTGTTTTTATCAGGTAAAGGACTGAAAATAATCTCTTTATAAATGTTTGAAACAAATGAGTTTTGGGTCAGACGTGCTATTCTTTGTTATTAATATTAATTCAGGTACAGAATACAGTCAAAGGTGCAGAGTGCTGGTTATCAGTGTGTTTCTGTTTTGTCCACAGGGGGCGCAAGAGAGCTGAGAACACAGCAACAACTGCATGATTCTCCACTGCAGTCGACTCCTTAACAGTAAACTAAAGCCCACGTACTGTACCATTTACATGATCCAGTATGTATGCTGCATTATCCTAAAACAATTTCATTTTCCAATGAGAAGACATGGTGTGAACGGGCTGTGTTTATTTATTTTTTTATTTATTTTAAAACTTGTCTGTCAATCAGAGAGAAAAAGAAAACACATGAAAGCCGGAGCTGCTGCCAGCAGTCGTATCAAGAGAGCAGTAAAGATGTGAGCGAGCAGCACTGGGGAAAGCCTGCATTTGATTTTGATTACAGATAATATACTTAAACGACTTAAAACCCCATGTTTCCAGTCCACAGTGCTCAGATTTGAGTGATTTATTCCCAGTGAAAGAAGCGTTGCCTCGTGTATGAAAAGCCTTGAAAAAACATTTGATTTAATATTTAGAAGAAACTCCCACAATTTGAGATAAAATATGATACATTTAGTTGACATTTGAGGTTGATGAGGAGGCAGAAATGTATTAAAAATATCATTTGCTTATATAGTTGCAGTATAGTTTAATATCCACAGTATCAAGGGAAGTACTTCAAGTGTTCTGCGTGACGCTGACAGTAAGAAATTACCTACTTTCACACTCCGGTCTCTTTGGGGAAACACTGTAGTTCATATGTCATCAACTTTAACCAAGATGCTTTCATTTCCTCATTAATGTCAGATGACAGTGTGGTTAAAGGGCGAAGAAACCAAAACAAACCAGTTTAACCAAACCAATCAATCCAAACCCAAATCTAAACAAAACAAAACGATTCAACCAGCTAAAACTAAACAAGACAAATACAGGAACACACAGTACTTTCATTTATCTTGAAGTTTTAGATTTCTTAATTCAGTTCTGACCTGTATGTTGTCCTTGGTTTCCCCTCTTAAAGGAATAATTTGACATTTTGGATTATATTCGCTTTCTTGCCGAGACTCTCTCAGACAGTTAGCTTAGCTTAGCATGAAGACTGGAAACAGGGTGGAAAGATAGCCTGGTTCTGTCCAAAGGTAACAAAATACACCCATCAACACCTCTAAAGTTTACTAATTAACGTTATATTTTGTGTCCGATGTGATTTTTCAGACTTCCATGGTTTATCTTTGACCTACAATACTTACTGTAGTTACCGTCTGGGTGCGCTCACTTTGAGTTTTACCTCCAGATAAAGTGATTTTTTTTACAATCTGTCTGCTTGTCTGACGTTTCTTGCCCCATCAGACATCTTTTTTTTTTTTTTTAAGCAATGTCACAGTGTTTCCAGATCTCAAACATTGATTTGATGATGACAATTTTCTCATAACCGATAGGACTGATGGCCAAACCTACAAAACTAAGATCCAAGGTACAATAAAGCAGAATTTTAATGTGACACATCAACGAGGATCTGAGGTGAAAAGCACAAAACCTTTACCTTCCAGCACTCAGAGAACAATCAATACATCAATAAATTGGATACTGGAGGTTTCCCCAGCACACTGACCTCTGGGTCTCTTTGTTCTCTGCTTTAGGCGTTGTACTACTTTGACGCTCCCCAGGGCCCATGCTCACAGGGACAGTACAGGGTTATTAAGTGCTGTGTGTAACCCATAAATCTACTGATATGAAGTACCAGGGGAGCTGCATCCGGCTCCTCCTCTCCTCTCTGACTAATGCAGCATTTTTCCAAGCAAACCCAGTGTGTTTCTTTGTTTCCTGCCCTCTTTCTGTTGCAGTGTGAGGGTCTAAAAGTAGCAACAATACAGCTGACGTGATTTTTTCCCTCCGTTTTTTTCCAGGCATTCAGAGTGCAAACAAGTGGAAAGTGCAGACATACCACGAAGACTTTAACTTTAAGGATGGAAGAGCCAGTGTGTCAAAAATGTCATGAAATACTGACTTCAGAGGCATACACAAACTCATTGATTGGTTTTGAGAACATTTAGGTACTAAAACATTGCTGTGTCATTTCTCAAAAAGCTTTCCTCATGTGATTGTAAAACAGAAGTAGAAGACGTGCCAGTTTTTAGAAAGCCTTTTTCACTTTCACTTTAGTATTCCCAGAATCTTTTTTTTGAAGAAGAAATTGTGAGCTCATGCGTAAGTGCAACGTTATGCCACACCACCTTTAGGAAATGTATGACTCCCAACCATGAAAAGTGTCAAAATCTTTCCAATTATTTGAGAACTTTTCACATTTTAGGTCTTTATTTTACACTTTGTGTTTCCGATTATATTTTATTTTTGTGCCTAAATCCAGTCAAAACTAAAGATATTGAGTCCAAGAAGTATCAAAATCAGCCTTTAAATACCCACCAATTGTAATTTGTGTGATGTTGACAAAAAAAATCTACCAACACACACAAGTTCAATCTTAGTTATAGCATAACTGTGTTTACTAAGTGTAGTTTCACACATCACAAAAATTAAAATGGGTTGCACCACATAAACTAGTTCTTACACAGGGATTAATTGTCAGTAAATATTTAACTTACAAAGCTGCTGGGCGTAACTGTTCTGTAGCTAACTGAACCAACTGACAAAGCTATAACGTTAGCTTTCTAACATATGACCCGTTTAGATTGAAGAGTAAAAGAGGTGGTATGAAATATAGTCGACACACCTAACCTGATATTTCATTATGCTGTGTAATAACAATGTAAACTGGGACTAAATGACTAGCTACATAGCGTTGGCTAGGTTAGCATAATCAGATCTCGTTCAAAACTGTACAACAGTACTAACTCTGAACCATGTAGCCGTATAAATGAAAACAAACGTCATAGCTACATTTACAAAAAATTGACGGTTAAGTTTAATCTATCATTTGGCCTCCTAAAAATGTACATATTTACAACCATTAACTTCCAGGTGTAACAGTTGCATAGCTAACTGAACCAACTGACAAAGCTAATGTTAGCATGCTACAATATGACCTGTTTAGGCTGAAGAGTAAAATATGGAATATGTTCAACATATCTGACCTGACACTTGATCAAAATGCTGTTTAATAATGATGTAAACCAAGAAAATTTTAAATTACATTTCACAAAAATAACACAGTATAGCTCAAATTACAAAACGAATAACGTCAGACTAAATGGCTAGCTAAATCGTCAGTTAGGTTAGCATAATTGGATGTTTCCCAGTCGTTCTAAACTGTATGAATACTTCTAACTCTGAAACACATATATGCATATATAAATAAAACAGAGTAATACAAATTTACAATGGATTGCAGTTGAGCCCTCTAAAATTGTTATTTTTTGGAAGTTACACTGTATGTAACAGCTTGTGATGCAGCTAGCAACAGATTTACACATTGCTAGAGTCATTACTAGCTAGGACATTTGCAATGGTGCAAACTGGTTTAGTAAACCACTAGAAACTAGCTAGTAGTTTACTTAGTAAGGAAGGACTTACACACAAATGTATAATGGACCTAATGCAACCCTGTACAGGTATCACATCTCAAAAACAATACAGAGGACATGTGCTTATTGTGCTCACTAGTAGCTATGGTGCTGTTTTTAAGCACTGCTATCACAATACATATTTGTAGCTACAGTAATCCAACAATAATGGAATGGAATTACTGAATTTCTGCTCCTTCTTCTCCTCCAAGTATTTACTGTCATATAAGCAGACACTCAAAGCATTTTCCCTTATTAGCACAGCTTGGCCTTCCCAACAGCAGGGATTTTTCCCTCTGAGGTAACGTCACTGGAAATGTTGACACAACACCAGGCTTCTCCCCAAAACACTCTTCTACTTCAGGATCCAGGATTTCAGTCTGGCCTTCCTCAACCCACATCCTACTCAGCGACGCTGTCGAGATGTCGTCACAGCTCCAGCTCGGAGTCGTACCCTGGTCTGCAGGTTTGTGTCTGCAGGCAGCTGAATGGAAACTGCAGGACTGTAGTAAATGCACTGGCACCAAGTCTGTGGCAGTGACTCAACGCAGGGCAACAAAATCCCAGAGAGGGATGTTGGCCATGCTTTAAAGAGTGGCTTAAAAAACATTAGATTTTTCTTTCCCTCTGGACAATATGTGGGTCACATGGGAACAGTGAAAAAAGGCCTAAAGGCTCATTTTGTAGGGCACTGAGAGCTGGATGGAGCCACTGGGGTTGATCAGGGCACAGAAACGGGTTTTACCTCAGCTATACTTTTCCGAGAAGCTCTGTGTTTAAAGCTGGCATGGGGCAAAGTGATTTTCTCACCAGGGATTAGCGTAGGGCGTAAAATCTTTCACTTAACGACATCTTTCCACTTCTGCTCCACTGATTAAACATCAAATCCACATACTGTACGATGCTTAAAGTCGGCCTTAAAAAGTGGCTTTAGCTTGAGTGGATTCCGGCTTTAACGAAGAAGATTTACACAAACAAAATCTCCATATAAAATAGGTCTAAATGTAAGCTTTTTTTCTCCACAATTCACACAAACACACGGTTATACACCGTTTGTGTAATCTTGCTCTGTGCTGCTTATGTCTAGAGGTGAAACAAAGGCAGCTGAAGCTCTCCGACTTGCCATCATGTATTCACAGCACAGCTCTGCACAGCCATGATGGATGACATGGGAATACCGTCAAATGTTCTCCCTCTAAGGGCCAACAATCACATCTGCACACACACACACACACACACACACACACACACACACACGTAATACACATTGTCCTTCCCTGCTTTTTTTTTTTATTGATAAGCATCTCTGGATCTGTGCCCAGCTGCACGCTTTGGTACAGTTTTTACGATCCGCAAGACTTGGGGAGTTCATTGTTTCATTTATTTATACGTGAAGATGCTCTTTCTGCACTGAAACATGCAATCCATACGTGAACACATTATACACACATGCCTTTTCCACAGCACGGCCTGATTTGAACCTGATTCAATTTGCTGAGAAAAATTCAGTTGAACCTTGCTGATTGGAAACACTAGTGGAACCAGTTATCAAAAAAAACCAAAAACAAATCTGCAGTCTATGGACGCTCTACAGCCATGCTAGCGGCTCTGTGAGGCTGTACTTAACTCTAAATGCTAATGTCATAGATGCTAACATGCTCACAATGACCATGCTAACATGCTGATGTTTAGCAGTTATAATGTCAACCATGTTCACCATCTTAGTTTAGTGTATCAGCATGCTAACATTTGATAATAAGCACTAAACAAAGTACAACTAACGGATGATGGGAATGGCATAAGTTTTGCAGGTATTTGATCATATCAATAGATAGCTACACATTTGACCTGATGATGGTGCTAGATGCAAAGTTAAGGGATCACCAAAGTGATTACAATTCATCCTGAAGGGAACATGAATGTCTGTACCAAATTCCATGGCAATCCATCCAATAAGTGTGGAGACGTTTCTCTTAAAACCACAGATGTGAACCTCATAATGGTGGCGGTAGGAAACTTCAGGCGATCACCAAAATCATTAGGATCCATCCTCTGGGCACCATGAATGTCTGTACAAAAGTTTATGGAAATCCATCCAGCAGATGTTGAGAAATGTAACTGAATATGTGGAAGGTTTGACCTGCTGGTGGCACTAGAAGAAAAGTCAGGGGATCACCAAAGGCAGTAGGATTCATCATGTGGGAACGATAAAGATCTGTACAAAATGTCATTGCAGTCCGTTAAATAGTTGTTGAGATATTTCAGTGTGGACCAAAGTGGTGGACCCACTGACTGACAAGTTACTTTTCACAGATTTGAATTTCTACCGTTCTAAAAGTTTACTACACCTTATATAAGCTGCTACAATAATGTGACTGGCATGTCATTATATAAACGATGTACAGAAGCATTGCAGATGTCAACTTTATTCTTCTGGACTGCTTTCTTTGAAACTGGAGATGAGTAAAATAACTGTCCAGAGGGGGAAAAAAAGGCTTTTAATTGATTAGTTTCTGACAGACGCAGCAGTGGGGAAGGCCCAGGGCTTCTATTTCTGCCTCCTGGACCAGAGGCAGGTTCGTTGGACTGTCAGATGGCGTGTGAATGGCGCTTTGAGACGGCGTCGAGAGCTGAGAGAGTACTCAGCGCTGTACCCTTCAACACAAAGAGACAGCTCTTGTGAGGGGATGCCTGGTGTTGTTATTGTACAGCTCACGAAGGCAGGAATGCCTCCCTGACCTTGAATTCAACTAGTGGAGCTGATTGCTCACACAAAGTAATGAAAACTGACTCACACACGTTGCCATTCAGCCACTGACAACATGTACTGTACGTTGTGCTGCGCAACCTGGGCGAGAGCTTACATCAGGTTTTTGTTGGTTATGCTTTGATGGACAGCCATAAATAACAGGATTGTTTGAGTGCAGGTAGTAAAATGTGGTGAAAGTTTAATTTGTTTATCAAACAACACCGGGGTGGACCATCACAGTGGAGTTTCCCCTCCTGGTAACTGTAAAATATCTCTTAGGAGCAACATTTCTGGACACCAGAGAGAGGCCATCTTGTTAATAGTGTGTATCAGCGAGCGTTAAATCAACCAGTCAAGTCATGTGTCCGGAGAATGTCCTGTTGCCTGAGCAGGGCGTGTGTGTGTTTATATATGTGTGTGTCTAAAGGGTGTGGGTGGGTGGAGTCTTGGCGTTGCCCAGGCAACAGCCTCAGTTATGTAACATCATATGGTGCGGTGTAAACAAAGCATCCAGCAATGTGTACAATCTCGCCTTTTATCAGCGCTGTGGAGAATATGACATTTTGCTCAAACCAATGCACAGCAGTTAAATTTAAAACTATCTCTCTAAACTCTTGTTGCATTGATGATAAAAAAAATACCCTTCATGGATACAAATTACACTGAGAGCAGTTGACATTATAGCCTCATAATTTACCTTTTACAACCATGCATGGTACCTCTAATTGAAAATCCTGAAATATAGTTTGTTAGGGAGGCGAGCAGCTGTTTGCACTCTGCTTCTGGATTCTGTAATGGTGTTTAAATGGAAAGCTGTCCGGTGTGATATGTGTATAAGGTAGAGCTTATCTACACAAGACAGCTTGGGTGCCAAAACCATTGTACTGTATTTATATAGGGTGTTTATGGCCAGTTCCTTGCATATCTGCAGCAGTAGGAAGTGTACAGAGAGCAAAAAAAAAAAAGGATGAAAGGACGCCACCCTATAAATACTTCAGCAACATCAATCTTTATCCAAACGCCTCACTGTGTGCCAAGAGAAATAGGACACTCAGGCATTCCCTTATGAATACTGTCTTTCTTTGGAAGGTCGCGTTCGATAAATATCTATTTTTGATACAAAGGGAAACAAAGATATGAAAACGGCACAAGAACCTCCATGAACATTGGTTAGCGAAGGACACAAACAGCAGTGCCTTCCCTTCACATAAGAGGCTATTGTTCAGGAGGACAGTTCTGCAGGGCAGCTGTGCTTATTTTCTGTAACCACTCCAGGATATTAATAGTCCTGCTGCCATTCACTAACACTGCTGTGGGGGCAGTTGAGGAAGTCCCCCTTCTTTGATATGACCAAAACTGTGATTATATTGCTGCACTGACAAAGGTCTAACTGACATGGCAGGGTTTGGGAAGTTAATCCAGATCCTCAGAGAAGACAGGAATCAAACAGAAAGGGGGAATGTTTTGACCCCTCAGACCTTCTCTTGAGTCTGTCACAAATTTGTCTCTAAAGGTTTTATAAACATACAGCATACAACACTCTGAGACCCTTGATTCGGAGGAAAAACTCTCCAAAGATATCCTTTAACGGAGAAAAAAAGGAAGAAACATTAGGAAGAGCAACAGAGGAGGGATCCCTCTTCATGCAACAGATGTCATATATACAGAGTAGACAGGAACAGTAATAGTAATAATAAACAATGGAGAAACACTGACAACATTACGTAAACAGATAACATATATGAAGAATATGGATCTGCAAAGACGTTGAGGAACTTTCAAATGCCGCCAAACACTGGTAGGAGCTGGGCCAAACTTTTACTACACCAGATTTTCAGGATTTGGTGTAATTTGGTCAATTTTTGTAGTTTTAGTTTTACATTCTAGCAGCAGCTTTCTGAAACGTTTGAAGGCTTTTGATACTAGCCTGAAAACAAAACGTTACAGTAGTAAATTCTGGAAGAAACCAAGGTTTATGTGCAGGTCAAACAAGAGGCTAGTAACATAAAGATTCGTCAAACTTTGGGAGATCACATGAGAGATACTGTGACTTGCTCAAGTCATGGAGTTTAAACATTAGTATTAGCTTAAACTAGCCAGCTGCAACTGATAAAATCGATGGTTGTCGCTGACAAATGTGAAGCTTGCTTCTATTTAATTCTGTGTGAAATCGAAGAACAATTGTTTCAAAAATGTCCACGAATTTCGAGTGTTAAATCTGCCACCGTTATCATTGTGCACATGCATGCGAGAATGTAAAGCCTGATTATTCGTCCAAGAGGTGAATTATTAGCAGAGAAGATCAGTTTCCTGTCGTCCACATCCCCTCTCCCTCCCCACACAGACTTCATTACTCCAAATCTACAAACACTTAAAGACACAAATGGATCTCGTCCAGCTCCAACCACAGGAAATTCAGATTTGATCAGTGCTCGCATTGACTTTGGCTAACAGATTGGCAGCTGAGGGCTCAATTAATAAACAATTGTTCAGAAGTAGAACAAATTGTTCTACACTTGGCATTGCATTAACTCAAACCAAACAAGCTGTCTTCTCAGGAAAAATGTGATTATGTAAAAAGGTTTTCACATCACACACACACTCCCTCCCCCCTCCTTGCCTTTTTCATCCTGCACTGAAAAAACAAAAACATCTTATTTTTTTATGTGGGTGTACAGACAGCAGTGAATGCAAAAAAAAAAGAAAAAGCAACGTCTCATTTTCAGAAAAAAAGGAGAAGCCTCTGTGACAGCAGTTGCCATTTTAGATTTTAATTGTCAAAAGGCCTTGTTGTATTTGAGAACTGAATCATTTTTACATGCATGAAATCATCAACACCCCTCATTCATTCATACAAAATAAATCCCCCAAGACAGAAACGCTGCATCAATGTTCAGATCGCTGCCTGTGAAAAGACAACACCTCGTTCCTATTCTTGCAGAAAAAGAATGTTCCACTATTCAAATGTGCCATTTTAAAGTTGCTGCAGTTGAAACAGGTGAGTCATAAAGCTCAACTGAGCCAGGAGTCCCACTCTGCAGTCTGCAGGAAGCCTGTGATATGATGGTGGGCGGCTGTCACACAATCACTTATTAATGGGTAGATTTGCCTCACTGCAGCAAAGTTTCTTTGGGTGACAGTGTGTTTCTCAGAGAGAGTTTTTGCAGCAACTGCAGCTACTTGATATGAAAAATTAGAAACTGTTCAGGCTGCAGTTTAGTTCAGTAATCTGGGTCACCTCTTCTCACACTAAACATTAAATTCAGTACAAATGAGCCTGTGAATTGTGTGCTAATTATACCGTGATGAACATTTCTTCATCACATGTCTTTGTTGCTCTGCTACAAACATTTCTTTGCAAGGAACTGGTTGCTGGGTGAAAACTTTCCATTTATTTACGCATTTATCTGAGAGCTATTTCTGACTATGTGGCAAAAAATAGCATGACCTTTATCGTTTGGTGATGTGTCATAGATCGACCAACTCACACTCGCGGTGGTTGTGGTACGAGGACTACAGACGCAGGATAAAAATAACAACATGGTATCTTGGCAATAGACACACCAGTGCACCCAGGCAACCAGTTTCTTCTGCTGCCAATGACATGAATACATCAACAATTAAAAATCAAATATGATAAAATACTAAATTATAATCAACATATTTTAGCTGTCTCAAAGCACATCATTTTGTGTTACAGACCTTTCTTTGACTGTGTAGGCTGTGAGAACATGTTGCATTATGGGGGGTGGCCTTGTTTCATGGTGTTTTCTCATGATAATTGAAAGAAATGTGAAACTGAGCAAGAAGTAAAATTTCCCTCCATGCTGGTGTTTCTCTCCACTAGCTTTAAGAAAATAGCATAAACGGCTTGCTAAGATAAAGCTACTGTGGAAAATATGAGTTAATACAGGGGAAACACAAGTGTAAAAGTGAGCGTGAATTCACAAAAGGTCATTTGAAACTTATCCTAATTTGACTGTATGTGTACTCAGAATTAGACCTATAGATTTGTGGATTTTGTGTAGTTCTCAACAGATCAAAATATAAAAAATATTGGCCTGTTTTACAAATATTACTGATGTCAGCCTTAGCCTAATTGTGAAACATTAGATTAAATGTTTTTTAGTAGTTGTTGTCATTTGAGAGTGACAGCAGTTCTATGTTTTGGATTTTTTTGTGGCAACTCTTACAAAACTCATTCATTTCTGCTGTCAAAAAAGTGAGTAAAAGTCATTTTCATTTTAGGCTAATAACCTTTTGTTAACTGTCAGGCCTAACTAATATTTTTGTATTTATAAAAGAAAGAAAAAATGTTTTTGCTTTGGAGATATATAGCTTGCTCTTTTAGCCTCCTAGCCTCTGCAGTTGAGCCTACAGGGAGACACAATGGGAGCTAAACAAATTTGCTTTGCTAACTGGGCTAAAAACAGATCATGTAATGTTGGCAGTGATACTGAAGAACATGTTTCACACTTTTCACCATATAAAATGGCCGGCTTAACACTTTCAGGTACGTTGTCAAGCTGTTCACTTTGTACCAGTTAGCTAGCTTAGCTCATCGCTAGCTAGCCTGCAAAATGACATTAGCGAACACATTTTTCTCAATGGATATTTGTTTGCTAGCTCGTTAAACAAGCCAGAGACATACATATTATGCGCCTATGTTTGAGGATAAGATGAAGACATAGAAACGTAATGTTTGCTTCATTTCAGTTCACTGGTCTTTTGTGTTTGTGTTTTAGACTCATTTGTTGTTGTGACCTAGCCTTCCCTCACACAGATAGAAGTTAGAACGGTAACGACGAAACAACTGTGGTGCTTTTTTGACAACCGCCGCTAGGTGGCGTTGCCGCCATTTTAGAACCTACAGAGACCGAAAACTTTATTTAAAAACATTTTATAAACATTAACAATTGAACAGAAACTTTGTGTGTTTCATTATTTAAGCATATAGGCTGCATTAGAAGTTACAAATTAAATATCGGCCTGTAGTCTTCAAGTAGAAAGCAAACCAGCCAAAAAGAAACAAAAGTAATTTCAAATTAGAAGCACTGTATGAAATGTCATACTTTTCATGTGGCAAACACTCTGGCTATATTAGAGTAATAACACTGAGTTATAGAGTGAGGCGTTGATACTACTGATAACTAAAAACGAACGCAAATGAGGTTGAAAATAAAATGTTTTGATTGGCTGTATGCAAATAAGTTCTACATCTAGGTGGACAGATAACCAATGATAGATAAGCCAGCTGGTACAAGCACAGGTACTACTATCACTACTAGCCTACTACTACGACTACTACAACATTTAGATACTAAAAGAAGAATTTGAGCATGTATTTATCAGGGGACCATGTAAACAAACTTTATCTTAAATACAAATAAATACAAAATATAATGCCATACGCACTTTATTTGAATTTAATCTAAGAATTGTAGTTAGTTGCAGTGGTGCAAATTAACCAAGAACTTTACTTGAGTATTTCCATTTTCTACATTTATTTGATACCTTAAGTTACTAGCTACTTTGCAGATTCAGATTAATAATACAAAATATAATCAACAAATAAATTATGATGTATTGTTATGGATAAAGATAAGACTTTATTGATCCCTGGGGGGAAATTCACAAGCTACCCTACAGTATATATATAATAAAAAATAAGCATCACATGCAGCTGCAACATTAAAGTAATGTTTACATTAATGCATAAATAATTATAATCCAGGAATATAATACATTATTCTGACATAGCCCACTCTGCATAATTAATACTTGTGGTACTTTAAGTATATTTGATGCTAATACGTTTGTACTTTTACTTGTAACAGAGTATTTGTACATTGTGGTAATTTTAAAGGATCTGAGTAATTCTTCCACCTCTGTGTATTTGAGTGGTTGTTTGGCACCAATGGAGGCCACCGTTCATCCATGTTTTTTTAATTTACCACCACGGGCACCGGTGCTGGTGCAGAGAGACTCACTGTTGTGTCCCCTGCTGCGGGTTTGTGCATGGGAAAGCCCGGTCGGTAGTGGCGGAGGGGCACAACGTGACCTGACAACAAGGAACCTCCGGGAAAACCGTCAGTCCTAAACTATGTGCAGAAGAGAGAGGGTGGATGGTGGGGAGGGCAGGGGGGGTTACGACAAACGACACGACTTGCGGCTCCTCGCGAGTCTTAATACAACCCTACCGCGAAGAGGAGGAGGAGGAGGTGCAGCTGCTGGCTTCGGTGTCAGCACGAGGAGTCAGCGGCGTCGGCAGTCGGGAGCCCCCCGCTGCCCGGAGAGGACACCCCGTGGCTGAGAGGCGGAGACGGGACCCCCGTTGACGTCAGTGGGCCTGTCTGCTTCCTGCAATAGAAAGTGAGAGAGAAGGTGAAGGGAGAAAACACAGAGCTGTACCCCCCCCTCCTCTTTACACTAAAAGGTGTGTTACAACCCTGCACCTGTGAGTATTAATACATTCACTTTGAGTGCGCGTGGTTAGTTTTTCTGCGTGTTTTTCAAGCTGGAACCGGAGCCGGAGCGCGGCTCTGTCACTGTGATATAGGTCGCTGTCGGTAGCTGCAGCCTGAGAGGGTCGGACATGCTTTTATCGCTGTCCGCCGTGTGCCTCTCGTCCGGTTTGAGCCTGCCGTGAACTTTGAAGCATCTTTTTTAGTTTGATCAGGTGGAGGCAGGTGCGCCGTTTTTTTTTTTTTTTGGCGCAGTGTTTCCTGTGTGGACTTCTGCAGCAAACCGGGAGCAACTTGAGCTCTCCGGTGCGTCTCTACGCAACGCTCTTTGTTGCTCTTTTGCACTGTAGGTAAGCCAGAAGCTGTTTGTGTCACCTCGAGTGTGTTCATGTGTTCATTGCTAATGTTGTGGTAAATGTACGTGTGTGTGTGTGTGTGTGTGCGTGGAGGCGGAAGGTTTTGGCCGCGGCGCTGTTTTGTTGGATAAGGGGGGGGGGGGGGGAGTGTCCCATTCGTGCGCTGTTGCAGAGACAGTGAGGGGTTTTCCCTGGCTCCTCCCTCACTTACAGGGCGTTCACGTGTTGCAACAGGGACAAAATACGCTATTCCCACGCATTGTTTTTGCTGACTTAATTGCAATTAATTATCTCCCTCTGCGGTGTTTATCGTGATTGTACCGCATGAACCAGGCGCCCACATCCCCTGCAACGTGGACCAAAAAAAAAATCCGTGCATCACTTTATATTAATCTTTTCTGATATTTAACAGTCTTATTAATTATGTCATACACCGTCAATGCGTGACTGTGCGTGCACTTCCGCCGCTGCTTTTACATAATGCCTCTGGTTGATCCTCAGGTGTGAACGAAATCATCACTCATTAGTCACCTGCAAGTGCATTCCAGCCTGGCAGGGTTAGGAAATCGCGTTACAGCGAACCACCGGTAGGCGATATTGTTTTTTTTCCCCTCCTCGTGTCAGTATCAGGGTGTTTCCTCACATATCTGTGCACGCACACGCACACGCACAGAGACACGCAGACAGACAGACAGGCTGGCAGACGGACTGACAGACACGCCAGAAGAAATGTGCACGTCTCTCTCCTCCGCCTCATCCGCGCCGTCGAACCTGCACCGAAACCAAATTGTGCATCAGTGAGGGGAGCCAGGTGAGCAGCTCTTCATGTTTCTGTTCGTGCGACCTGGATGTGTGTGTGTGTGTGTGTGTGTTTTTTTTATTTTTTTATGCGACCTGGTGCAGGCGCGAGTCTGTACCGAAATCCACGGCGAGATGATGTCATTGCAATAGCGCCACATGTACCCAACTGTATGGAGAGAGAGAAAAAAAATCATCATCCAGTTGTAGTAAGTGTTATGTAATATTGGAAAGGGGGGAAACAAAGGCTGATTCCTGAAGCACTGCTGCTCTCTGCAACGTGCATTGCTCTGACAGGGGTAGAGGTGTTGTGGGGACATGGTGGAGATGATGCAAGGGCAAGAAAGCTTAAAAAGATGTGATTAAATTAGATATTTATCCGTGATTTTTCTTGTGGATGCAGAGGTGAGCTTTTCTTATGCGGTTGTTTATGCATATCAGGCAGCTCACAAAAAGCTTTTGCAGCACTGTGGGTTTGACATCTTGGTAACATTTAACTTCAACACCCACCTCTTGTTGCTTTTACCAAACCAGTATTTGCATCAAACCTATATTAAGCGTGTGATCTTTCGTGTTGTTAAAGGGCATCGGAAACAGTTCCCCTGTGAAGGTGGGTTCAGTCTTTCTTATGTTTCTGCAGTGATCTAACTTCAACATTTCACTGATAGTAACCTCTGTGTGGCCGCCCAGCTGCCTCGAGCGTTCATCACCGGCACACACACAGGACCTCATTGTTTGCATCGTTTGTCATCTGCACTGACATTCGTCAAAGTGAAGAGAGGGCACCCTGTATCAGCCGCTGACATGTCAATCAGGCGTTTCCCATAACCGGCAGCGGATCCTCCACCTCTGTTTTTTTTTTTGTTTGAGATCAGAGTGGCAGATAGCAGCTGCTGCAGAGATTATATATTGATATGGGGAGAACATATTCACACCTCCTCCCACTGACAGCAGACAGTAGCCCGAGCCGCACTGCACATTATTACACAGCAGCTCAGAGAGGAGAGGCCTGAAATGAAAGAGTCCAGCCGGGGCACCTGTTTGAGGACTAAACTCAATCAGCGACTCTGTCCTGGACTCCCAGACGGCTGCCAAGTCAGAGCAGAGGACTCCACAAACCGCAAAGGCCAGCGTAGCGCCTTATTGGTCTGTGTGAGCTCATGTTTAGCTGATTCTCACTGTGTGTTTTCTGTAGATGTACCCAGACTGTGGCTCAGGAGTCGACTCTTCTCGAGGCCCAACGCTAGAACCCACTTTCCCCAAGATGCACCTGTGAACTGAGGCGGAAAGATGCCGCGCACCAAGCAGAACAACCCGAAGAATTTAAAAGGTGAGTTCACACTCTACTTGAACTATACTTTTTGAAGGGAACGCACTCACATCTGCATTGTTGTCAGCTGGTGGATTTGTTGATTTTGGATGTAAATCCGAAGAGGAACCGCTCAGTTGTCTCTTCTGACCGCAAAGCAGTTAGATCACGACATGTAGTTGGCCTGAGATGTGATGTTTGGCTTAAAATAGCATGATTGTTTCCTTCCTATGTTTCTTCACTTGAGAAAGGTACTAGATAGAGTTTGAGTTGGAGAAGGTGGTCTCCTGTCTCTGGCCATATTGCCCTAAAATGATGTTGTGATCTTTCATTCATGCCAATATGATAAAATACTGAATTGACTTTTGTTTAAACAACTTGCCAGTTTGTCGGTTTGTTTGTTTTTAGACCTTACATCATATTGTTGTCCAGTGAAAACCACGTATCTCCACATTTGGTGAGAAAATGTGGAAAAAAATGTTCCTACTTCTTACGGTAAAACACCCCCAAAATATTTGAAATCCAATAGATCAGTGATTCCCAACCATGGGTACTTGTACCTTTTTTTAGAGGTTACTTCAGCAGTTGCTTGGGGGTACCTGGAAATATTGTGGAGTAGCTCAACTAATTTGAAAAAGGGGAAATTACAGTTTAAATTAAACATACATCCACATATTGAGTTGAGCGTAAAACCTGAAAACCACATGTTGAGAAAACCTGAAAACTAGTTAGCAGGCGAGCGGAGAAGTTGAAAACGTTTGATAGAAGTGATTGATAAACGGTTAAAAAAGTTAGCTTAAAGTAATGGGTAACCAGTTAAAAGTTAGTTTAAAGTAAGGGATAAATTGTAAAATAGCTAAAAGTAATTGATAAATGGTTAAAATAAAAAGGTAGTGTTGATGAAGGGGTAATTGACAGGGCTGTGGGGCTACGTCAGACAAAAAAAGGTTGGGAACTACTGCTATGTATTCATCACTAATCTGACAACAGGGCTGTTTTTGTGAGTTCATGGAAAGTTGATTTTCTTTGGAGATGCATGCATGGTTTTCACAGGGCCGCGACGATCCCCCGTACTCAACCAGTTGCTTCTGTTTGAGATTGAGAGATCAGTTTGGTTGTGTTGTTGACCCCCTCCCTCTCCATTTTCTTACACTCCCTTTATATTACCACACCTCGTTGTAGATCTGACTTTTTGTTGGAATCGACCAGTGTTGCCATATTGTATCATTCCCTCCCAATTCAGCTCTTTTGTATTTGTTTAAGTGTGTATTTGTGATAAAAAAGTTAAAGGCTTTAAGTTTAAGAAGAAGATTATCAGGACACTGAGTTTGACTGATGACCGACAAATGGTGTCCGTATTTTTGTCTTTAATTCAACGTTATCCAGAGACTTGGTGGAGATACTTTTGTTAAAGTGTGCTTTCCTTATTGTTACTTAACTTGGATGTTTGAGCTTCGCTGTGCAGAATGACGTGCACGTGTGTGCAGAGTTTGACACCAGAAGGCTGTTTTCACATTCATCTGCTGAAGGAGGAAAGTTTCTTTTAACTTAAATCAGATTTGAACACGTGCACATATGAGATGATTTTGTTACATTACAGCTAGTTTAGAAGTTATTTGCATATTTATAGATTCTGGATTTTCACTGGGGAAGAAGATGTAATTGAGCTTTTTTGTGGAAAAATAATATTGCACACAAATTATTATTTGAAGTAAGAATAAGAGCGTTGTATGGACGGGGATCGGGTGGTTTTGGGTTTGCCTAAACTTAAAGGCTACTAATAAAACAGAAGACTGGAGGCTTCTGAACGCTTGTTGCTTTCATATTCAGTTTGTTGGACAAACAAACAAAGTCCTCTCCAATCCAAAACAAGGGTTCGAGGCTCTAATCGGGCGACTTGGTGTCCGTCAAATATGGCAACACCGGAGCCAACACGTCCACAGTGAAGCCGGTGCTTTCAGCCATGCTTGTATATAAACACATCACAAATTTGTTAAATCACATTATGAGGGATCTTTATAACATTACATCTTATGGTACATGTGTACGCTGTCGTATCTCAGCATCTGTCTGATTTTATGGCCGGAGTCTGCTTTTCTCTTGAGCTCGTTTTGATGTAAACGGATCATTCTGGCTTTTTTTTTTTTTTTTTTTGGCTGCAATATTTGTTCATATTGTCTCACATCTGATGAGACCACTGTGTTAAATGAAGACGTATTTATTCAGACAGTATTTGGTGTGTATGGTGTGCACTTTTTCTTTAAGGATCGTCATGCAGCAGAAAACACTTGAATATAAACAGAAATATAACAAAATTATAAATTAAAAGTACATATTGAAGATAATAGGGCTGACGCAGCATGTTGAAGCTGCAGCATCTTCCCATGCTAACACAGAACACCAATTGGCTTGAAGGATTTCGTGTTATGTTGAGAATTGACAGATTTACGTGTCAACAGACGTTTGCAGTTCACAGATCTACCAATTTGCAGCGTCACATGCTGGGTGTGAAAATGTGCATCACTGCCATTCCCCAGCAGTCGATCCACACAGCAGATTTCCTCATGACTGTGAGCAGCGAGCCAGAGTCCCTCTGTTTATTCATCATATAAACACTTCTTGTGCGCTTTTTTTTCTTTCATTGAGCTTACTTGGCCAAACAACATAAATAATTAAGTTTTAGCACAGTACATTACATCGCCCAACAGAGGCCGATAGAAACGGCGGCCAAATGATATTTGATTCTATTTTTAATGGTGACTGTTCCCTTGTTTCTCGTGGTGCAGACAATAGAGCTGCAGCTGCTGCAGTGATTTGGGATTTTTCCCTTCAGGGTAAAAGATCTGGACTTGAAAAGAGTATAATTGACAGCAATTTCATTGGGATGGAAGATCCTTAATTCAGGAGCACATTTATAAAATGAATAAATACTCAAATTTAAAGCCCAGGTTCTCAGCAGTAATAAAATGTACATTATTAACAGTCACATTGTTTATTTGGTTTACTAAATGACTGCCAAATAAACAACTTTAAATATTCTAACATTAAATAATATCAATAAATAGCTGCTAACTCCAAATAGTCTACAGCCATGGACAGATTATGAGACAAGAGGCCCCTGGACACAGACATGTAAAAGGCCCCTCCTACATAGCAGCAAGACCCCCAGACTGTTTTGTGTCTCTTTGTGGTTATTTTGTGTCTCTTTGTGGTTATTTTGTGTCTCTAGTTTGCATCTACTTGAAGTTTTGTGTCTTTTTGTGGTCATTGTGCATCTCTTTGTAGTTGTGTCACTTTGGGGTTGTTTCTCGTCTCTTTGTAGTTGTTTTGTGTCACTTTGGCCGTAATTAATTAAAAACACGCAGGTGCATTTTCCTTTTTGCCAGAAGTTATGTATATTATCCAAATTAAATGCCTTACAGTGTTTTAAATTGGGTAAAGAATTAAATGTAAAGGAAGTAGAAGCAGCAACAGTCTCTCACTTTCTCCTAAATACAGCAGAGTGCCTTAGAGGTGCTTACTTGAACTCTGTTTAACTTTCCATCTCCAGTTCTGGTGAAATTTCTCAACATGTCAACAAGAGTACCCGCTTCCTCATCATCTGATAACTTGTTGAGATACTTGTTTGGCTCCTTGTTTTGCCTTTTGACCCAGTTCATCACCTCTCCTTCCCGGGCCTGCAACTCAAGGCTTTTCCTTCATCAGACAGGAAATGATAATTGCATGGCATGCTATCACATGCTTAAACTCTGCTGTGGAGAATGTTTGTTTTTTCCTGAGAACTCAAAGAACCCTCCTCACACTTCCCTCGGGCCATCACATAATGATTCTTAATGCCCAAGACTAGCCTTAAAAACTCTGAGCTTGAAGCTAAGTGAGCCTTTAACACAGTATTTTCTTTGCTAAATAACAAAGCGGTAATTAATCTCAGCACAGATGCAAAGCTGGTATTTATTCTGAGTATTGGCTGGATGTCGGAAAGCCTCAGTTCTTCTCGGGTCCTTTCTGCCTCGGAGGCTTGGCAGCTGTCTATAAAAGAAACTACACTAACATTTTCCCTCCCGGTCGTCTGAAATCTGACTTGACACACTTTATCCTGTCGGGGGACGCAAAGAATGAATTGTTGTTTTATTGTTTTGACACCACCTCGACCCGGCTGCACTGCTGACATCTATCAGGTGAATTTAAGGCGGCGCGGCGTTCTTGCTGGTTTGTGTGCGAGCATGTTGGAGGGTACAAGTACAAGCTTGCTGCCTGAGTTCTACACAAAACGTAATATGAGCCATGATAAGATATTATCTTGTTTTCAGGGTGAATATTTTATGCGTTTATTTAAACCACAATTTACAAAAAAAAAACTTTATTTAATGCAAAAAGCAAACACCCTTTGTCAGTAGTTATAATTTAATACTGTGAATACTAATAAAACAGCCCTGTAATAAATCTTTACTGTAAGAAGCTGTAATGATCAGTTTCTGTTGGCATTGTAAAGAGAGGTAATACAAGCTATAAAGATTTATTACTTTTTAAAGTTATATTTCAGGCCCTAGTTAGTGGTGGTGTTGTATTGGACTGCATTATATAAATAAAATATTTAAAAACACCTCTAAAACAGCTTCATAGTAAGTTCTTTTTTTATATTCTTTTTTTATATTAATAAATTATTAAGTTGAGGGCAGGTCCATCGTATAAGCATACGGCTTCTTGACCTCTCCTGTCACATCTTTTTTTATTTCTGTTTATGTTGTTTTATAGGCTATTGTCAAATAAAAATTTAAAAAACACATGCAAGAAATCGACACCACGGATATAGTATGTGTTGTATACATATATTTTAATGAACTGACAAAATAACACTCATGTGACTCACTGTATATGAACTAACATCAGTATTAAGTCAAGCAGTATTCTCAGTTTGAGCTGCAATTATCAATTTACCGATATGTAATATATACTCAATATAATTTTGTCTAGAAAATGGAGAAAATGCTTGTTATAATTTTCCACAGCCCCACGTGATGTATTCACATGTCTTGTTTTGTCCAAAGATAGTCAGTTTACTGTCATATATGACAAAGAAAAGCAGCAAATCTGCACATTTAAAAAGCTTGAACTTGAACGTTTCTGAGTTCTGCTTGAAAATAGGATTTATTATTAATTTATTGCAAACAGTAGTTTGACAGTTGTCAGTAGTCATGATTCATATTCTCTTAATCACCATTTTTTTGTTGTCATTGTGACACAGTGATGTTAATTCAACTGGACTCAACTAAACAGGGCTGTGTGATTATGGCTGCAATCAATATGATATTTTCTGATATTGATTATATATCATGATTAGCAAATGTGAGCAAAATCACATATAACTAATAATCAAACTAATGTTCAAAGCAATAAAGCCTTACAGGACCACCAACCCTTCATATGTGCAGAACTAATGTTAGTTTTTAATAACAACTTGCCTGGAAATATTATTATAAATGTGTGGAAAGCTAAAATGATTCGATGCCTTCATCACAATATGATCCTGCTGAAAGTTAATAAATCATAATATGGATTATCGCCCAGCCCTGATAAGAAATACCTCTAGAAACTGCAGAATGATAGAACAATAGAACAGATCAATACTGATGGCAGAGAGGAAGGAAGTCTGTTGTTGTTGTTTTGGATTCATCTCTTTGGGAGAGCATTCCTGGCTGTATTTTTAAACCGAATCATAATAAACCATCACACACTGTAAACAGAGCAACAAAAGGAATCGTCCGACGTTTTAAGCTGTGTACTTAGTTATTTTCGGATCCTTTTTTATTTATTTATTTTGCTCTTCTGAGACGTAAGGAAAGAAAACCCTGCTCACAGGCGCTCAATTAAATCATTTACCCTCGAGGGAAAGTCGTCTGATTCATTCATAAAACTTTTAGCTTAACAAGGTAAAGGTGAACTAGGTGAAATGCGTCTTTTATACATTTTTAACAGCATTATTGCAGCAAGTACTCTGATTTCTAACCCTGCCAAAGGCTTCTCTGAATAAAGTTAATGAGTGTGTGTTTCTCAGGAATGAGCCTATGACGCAGTTTGTGGGCAACAATGCAGGAAGTTAGGAACTCCTCTGAGTCTTTGTTTACTTTTCTCAAACAGCTGGTCTCTAAGCAGCTCTGGTGGGATACACAGTGGTTTCCCCTTCAGACAGACACACTCGCTCTCTGTGGACATCAGCAGAAACGCACATAATCCTCCCTGCTGCCAGGCAAACTGTGAAGTAATGAAATATTAGGGTGTCTTCATGTGCACAACACAAACTGTAAAACCAAACAAAAAGTTCAAACTAGTCTTTCTGTATCATGAGGTTTCTATTTGTGCAGCTTTTTTCACTGCTGCTAACACAAAAGACTTCAAAATCTGAAGTAAATGCATTAAATAACAGTTTCTCCTGTGGTGCATACCTGGAACTTTGTTGGAAAAGTGTTGCTTTTACATGACATTTGTAAACGGTGCAGTAAAATGAACACGTTCTGCTTTGAATTCAAATGAAGTCACAGTTGTGCAGCGTCCTGCAGGATTGTGTGGCCGAGTTAGCTGCAACGGAAAAATGTGACCCGAAGTTAAAACCCACTGATTTAGAAACGACTTCAGTTTATTAACCTCTCTGGCAATGTGCTCTGAGCTGCGTGCACTCTCTCTCTCTTTATACATTTAGCGTCTGTTAGTGGCTTCATCCAGACTGCGTCTTCAGTGGCTACGTGATGTTTGTCATCTGTCTGTGTGGCTCCTCAAAAGTGCCCCTGAAAATGCCCAGACTTGTTAGCAACACCAGTGTTTATAGAACTGACTCTTGCATTCCTCTTGTCTTCTAAAAAGGCTCCTCGCACCAGAGCCCAACAGGTCTGGTCTCCTGCTTTAGTGGAGAACATGCTGCGTGATAAATGGTGAACAATGGCAGTGAAAGGGGGTACATTTAACAAGGTGGAAAATGTTTACCCTATAAAGCCGATGCAGGGAGACGGAGATGGAGTTTCTCATGCCTCCGACATCCTTCACTGTGCTGACGAGGATGTTTATGCACGGAAATAAAGTGTATTTTATTACATTAACCCTGATGGCTGATTAATGTTTAGAAGTGTAATTTGTAAGGGATGATGGGTTTTATTACGCTTTAAGCAGGTGCAGAATTGTCTCCACACGCCAAAATTTGAAAGGATGGAGACGGTTCAGATTCCCGTCTGTCAGCACATGTTGTTTTTCACCGCCTCAGTAATTTGCAGCAACAGTTTCCTGTTAATGATCAACAGTGCTTCTGACCTCAGCTCTGACTGTTAAAGACCCTGGTTAAATATCCAGGGTCAGAATAAACTACAGCAGCAAGCTGCACGAATCAGGTTTATACGCTAACCGAGCTGACGGCCAGACACACCGGACACACAGCTGTTTGTTTGTTGCTTTAAAGCTACAGTGTGAGCCGGGGCTCTTCTGCCGAGAACTGAGCTTCATTTAACCCTCAGAAGTGTCTCAAAATGAAGGTCAGAGAGGTTTGTGATGCCTCTTCTGTCAGCTGTTTGCCCTGGCCTTGTGCTTTGTCTTTAACCTGCTATGAAGTTCCTTCCTAATCCCTTTTAATCTCACCGTCACACCGGTCAGGGCCTCCTGCATACCACACCACTGCTTCAGCCACCATTAGCTTTGTAGGAAACAGAATGTAAACAACGAAGCCTATCTAATCTCTAATCACTTCATTTCATTTTTTACTAAGAAACTGTTGTATATACAGTATATATTCATGGGGTTTGTTATGAGTAGATTTAAGTTGTATTTATTTTTCTGCAGAGACAACATCCCCTAAATTTTTGGTTCTCACCATTTAAATTCATTTTGATTGGTTCAATATCTGTTTCTGCCGCTAAAAACTGTTCGTAATATCACTGTAATCCCAGCGGACACACAGGGAGTTAATGTTAGCAAGCTAGGCTAACTGCAGTGGTGGAAAGTAACTAAGTACATTTACTCAAGTACTGCACTTAAGAACGAATTTGAGGTACTTGTGCTTGAGTACTTGTACTCAATTTTTCAGATCAGATCAATGGGGACAACGACTTTATTGATTCCCAGGGAGAAATTCACAAGCTACCCAGCAGTATATAAAGTAATATATATCTAAAATATATATGCAACTTTAAACTGATGTACACATTAATGCATCAACAATCATAGTCCAATATTATAATATATATATTTATATTATTCTGAAATACTTTTACTTTTGGTACTTTAAGTATATTTTGATGCTAATACTTGCGTACTTTTACTTAAGTAAAGTTTTAAATGCAGGACTCGTAACTTAAGTAAAAGATCTGAGTACTTCTTCCACCACTGGCTAACTAGTTAGCATAGCTTGCTAGCTTCCACGTCTCCTAGCAACCCCGGCTCTCAAATGTCAGTCAACCGTTGCCATGGAAAACGCCCACGCAGGGGGTTGAAGCCGTTTACACAATCATCCTCTTTTAATGTACAACTTGTAAAACGTTTGCACAATAGCCGCAGTATCTCTACAGTTTAGATTTCCGTACGTAAAAAGTGAGAATTTATATTTCAGTTCAGTTTGGTGATGAGCTGTTTAAAATAACATTCTGTACTTATGTAAAAGCCTCCGAGGTGCAGAGAAAGAGTTAACATCTTGGCCCGAGCAAATGGATTTTTACATGTTGTGTCATGCTCAGGCAGCCAAACCAGTGTTTCCGTACGGTCCCTTCAAATTACAGCGTGCGAAAGCAGCGAGATTCACACAAAGGGAACTTCTCTCCCAGAGGCGGGAATAAACCGGGGTTTTAGCAACAGTAACTACAACAAGACAGGCTGAAACTAGTTCAGGGATGTCTGTTTAACGTGGTGGTAAGCTTTCATTTTGACAGAGAGGCAGAGCTGGGGCAGGCAGGGAGGGAGGGATTTTTATGGTTATATTCGGTGTGAATGAAATTTAATATGGTGGAGAGAAAAAATAGAGGGCAACTGCTCACTTTGCCATCCTGAAATGTGGGTTAATGTCTATTCCCTGTTTTTAACGGAGGAATAAAAGCGTATACTCTGATCCTTTTTCACTGCGTGCTGGTTTTAATGGCAGGAACATCGACTTCATTGTGCAAAATACACACTTTTTTGATGATGGAAAATGTGATTATCAGTGGCTTGTGCCCTTTTTCCGTTCTGTGTGAACTCTAATTGTGAGGTGAATCTCGCAAATGGACGTGTTTTTCATCACCCTGGGCCTTCTGCTAAGTGGAGGGCGGTCACTTCATGACAAATCAGCCCTCAGGGTAGCTACACTGTGGTGGCGAGGAGAGGAAACCTCCCCAACACCTGGCAACATCTGGTTTTGAGGAAAGCAATTTGTGAGTCGGCTAATTTGTGAGGATTTCAGACGGCAGCTTGTGTTATGTAATTATTATTATTTAATTTATTTCTTTTGACATGGATGTTTTACAAGGGTTGAAGTTGTGTCACAAATCTGCCAGTCAAACGTTAACAATGTGCTCACTGTAAATTCACTCCAATAGGAAAATATGATTAAGTTTAAATAAATTAACTTTTTATTTTAATGCAAATGGCCTACAGTTTAATTAGGTGCTGAAGAGACAAAAACACTGTGTATTTGTTTTCTTGTGAATTTTCTTGGGAATCAGAGCTGCAACAATTTGTCAGTTAATCAATTTGATCGACGGAAAATTAATTAAAATTAATCTGCAACTATATTTACAATTGACTAATCAGTCAATTTTCAAGCAAAACTGTTGGTCTGACAAAATATAAAATTTTTATGATATTTTTGGTGTTTTGTAGACCAAAGATTAATCGATTAATTGAGAAAATAATCGTTAGTTGCAGCCTTACTACAAATGCATGGTTTTTAATATAAAGTAGCACTGCCAGACTCTTATTTTTAATAAGTTTTTGACGTGTTTTGATCACGTTAACCACAGCGCTCAACTATAACATTTTTGTCAAACTTTTTCATCCATCAGAGCAATAATATCTTGATTTTTGCTTCTACTGTGAGCTGACATTTGTCTCCCATGATAACTTCTCTGTGTGTCTTTTAAGCGTTGATCCAAAGACCTCACATTGAAGAATCTGTTAATCCTAATGGGGCTTTTTTTAATTACTGCACCGGAAAGGTCAACCAGTCAAGCCCTGTATGACTGTAACTGAATGAATGATCAAAATTTAAACCATTTTCAATCAAATAAAAAGTCTAAATTCACTTCTAACTGCTTGTTTTGTCTTAAAACCCAAAGTTATTCAGTTTGCTATCACAGAGGACAAAGAAATAATTTGAATTCTCCTTCTGTTGAAGTCACTCTTCAGCTTTTCTTCCTCCCACCTCACCTAAAACCATTTGCGGTGTGCAGACTCTCAGTTTGAATGTCTGTCAAACTCCTGCCTGTTTATCAGACGTTGGTGACTAATACCACCGCTAACACCACCCGCCTGCTTGTACAGAAAAGGTCTTGCGTGTGCGTGTGTTTCTGCTTTCTTTAAAGTCGTGCACCTTCTCATCTTGTGCTGCGAGCGTCGCTCTGTGGAGGCAAAGATGCATTTTCTTGTGAGACAAAATGTTCTACAAATGATCAAGGCATCATTCATTAACGGCCTGCCAAAAGCCTTTTTTTTACCTGCCGCGGCTCAGACGTCCACAGCTGAGACAGGTGTGTGTGTGTGTGTGTGTGTGTGTGTGTGTGTGTGTGTGTGTGTGTGTGTGTGTGTGTGTGTGTGTGTGTGTGAGCTCGCCACCCACTAAGCCATTTATGTACAACCCCCTGAAGACAGATGACCTGACTGTTTACAGCCTCGTGTGTGTGTCCTGGGCTTCATCTTGTGTCTGCAACAAGGACTGCTGCCCAATCAGTCAAATTATTGGGTTTAAACCCTTCAAACTGAAGCATTAGTGAAGGGCTCAGGCAAGCAGAGTTAAATTGGAGCTAACGAACAGTGACCTTGTGCACACACACACGCACCTCTTCCCTCCACAGGTGAGCTTGCGCGGCCTGCGGAGCCACTTCCTGGAAACTTGGTTGAGCAGCATTGATGTTGGCAACTCGGAAAGGTGAGCGTCTGAGCGGGAATGACGAGGGGGCTGAAAAAAGAGGGTGGGGGCCGGCAGGATTCGTCTCTGCTCACGTCAGCACAGACCCAGAATAGTGGAAGAAATTCTCCCTGCGGTGGCGACGCAGCACCGATGCCGGGGCTGGATGTCACATTATTTGGAGATGTGCTCATGACACATTGAGGGGGCGGAGAGCTCCTATACACACCGAGGATATATGTCATCTGCAGAGAAATGCCCCAACAAAACCTGCCTCTGTTAGACGGGGACTGCTGATTCTCAGGGGGTCCTTTTTTATGATTGAGGGGAAAATGTGACGCGAGTTAAGCTGCTGGAGTTTGAGGTAAAAAAAATAAAAATAAAAAAAATAAAAAGCTTTGGAAAAACTGCTCAAATAAAAAAAAAAAAGAAGCTAATGTCTGCCAGCCGGAAACCCTTAAAAGGGTTGTTGTGTGGGGGCGCTTCTCTGTGTGTGTGTGTGTGTGTGTGTGTGCGTGCAGCTGCATGTATGTGTGTATGCAGAGCTGGCATTGCTTAATGGTTTGCACACGCAAAGCCCAATGTAGGGGTTGCCAGGGAAACAGAGCAGCATGAGTCTCGGTCTGCAGGTGCTGTTCCTTGTGTCCTACTGCTGGAACCTCCTACGGATGTGGAGGGAGGGCAGAGAGGCATTCTGGGGGGAAAAGCTCAGGGAAAACTGGTAAAAGAAGAGCTGATACAAACACACAGCAAACAGTAAAGGGCAGGGAAAGTTTATTATTATGACCGTAACGTCGGACAAAGGTGGGATAAACAAGACTAAAGCCTGGTTAAAGACGGAGACGGGGTTCAGACATGCGCCTCATTACGTTAATCTGACGGCAGTTTAACGCGTCGGTCTCGTGTCTGAATAAGCACGAGTCACTTTTACGTAAAAATCTTACGAGGTCGGACCGAGTAACATTATCACTTTCGACACGACACGAGTCTGAATTGAATGCTGTCCGATCTACACCCCACACACCACAGCAGCACATGAAAGTAAATGAGCGACCTGTGCCGCCCTCCAAGATTTCTACGTGTATCATCTTACGCACAAAGAAAAAAATCAAACTTGGAGATAGAATTTTTAAGTCGTCTCGCATCAGATCGGTCTTTTAAAAACAAGTTTTCCCCTCAAGCTGAAACGATTAGTCGATTAATCAATCAGTCGAACGTCAGAAAAATAAGCGGCAACTATTTTGATAATCATTTTTCAAGCAAAAACTGTGGGGGAAAAAAAGCCAAATATTTTGTTTCCAGTTTCTCAAATGTGAAGATTTGCTGCTCCTCTTTGTCTTACATCATTGAAAACTGAATATCTTTTGGGTTTTGGACTTTTGGTCGAATAAAACGATATTTGAAGAAGTCACTTTGGGCTCGGGAAGTTGATGGGTAGTCAATTGTGAAAATAATCGGCATTTTAATTGATAATGAAAATAATCGTCACACACACACAGTCCCTCTCTATATATTTTCATTTATTCCAACTGTGTGGATGAATAAATGAATATCCAGCAGAACTCTTTACATACAGCATGTGAGCTAATTAATGTCCTGTAATTTGGTGTTTGTGCGAAAATGTATCGGTGTGCTTTCTTGAGATTTTTAATTTTAATTTTTGGCTTTTCCACTCAGGTTTTTTTTTATGTGCAGATTGAGCAGGTGGATGGGAACACACTTAGTGAAGCTGTAAAGGAACATTAACGTAAAAGACACGTATATCTGAACGAAGAAAAAGCCGTCACTTTAGCAGCTTGATGAAGGCAGCAATGTTACAAAAAGGGGCTGAAGTCGAGCACCAGAGTCACACTCTGCTGTCGGCGAAGGTTTGAGGGGGGAAAAGGAAGAAATCGAGGCAACAATACTGTCAACTCGAACGGAGTACCTGGCAGAGAGCGGGGCAGTGAGGTGTGAGGTTTGACGGAGACGATCGCTGAATGTGTTGGACGTCGGTTCAGATCTGGAGGGGGAAGCCTCCGTTTCCCCTCAAATCCTTCGACACGTTCAGACATTCCTAGCTGGTCCCACTGTGAATCCCCCTCTCTGCTCGTCATCCTCTTTCCAGTCAGCGTCCGTCTGGTCCGGCCACATCATGCATTGATTCATAAGAGAGCTGCTGACTCCCAACTTCCCTTATATATGTATATGAACGCTCTGCTATTAGTATTAATGGGAGCAGTTTGCTGCAGCGAGGTAAGAGTTCATAATAAATTCAATGTCGGCGTCTTAATTCTGCTCACGGCATCTGGGGCATTAACCCTGATGTATTTTCCTCAGTGATTACACACATTATAGTAAATTTAAGATCATAAATTACATTTAAGTGTCAGTTTGTCAGTCTGCTCAGCCTTCAGGAGACCTCGTCTTTGACTCAGAGAGACGAGTCGTCTGCTGACACCAGATGTTGAGGTGGAGGAGAGGGCAGGTGGGCAGATGGGTGAGAAGGCAGAGGTTTCCTTAAGGTCAGGCCGTGGGCTGTATTTATCAACGCTGACACTTGCTGTCTCTCTGCTGCGTGGGACGTCTGCCATCATCGCTGCAGCACACCGGCCAATCAGAGCACGGCTGTGGGGTTGTGCTTCTCGAGGAGTCACATGCATCGGGCAGGAGAATGACTAACTATCATGGGAACAGAAGCTGTTGGTTTGCTTACAGGCGACAAACTGAAGTAACCCCCCTCCCTCCTCTGCAACACATCTGTCAGATAACATAACAATTTGCTTTCTTAAAAATCTCCAAACAACAGATCTCCCATCACCTCGCCTCACTGGTCTTTTCAAGCATTCATTCATTTCAACATTTAGTGATCTGTGGAGACTGAAAAAGCTCAGAGGGGACATTTTAAGACGGCTGTGCATTTAGCAGCACAACAAGCAATTTGAAATGATTAGAGTAAATTGCAGCAAGTCTTGTGTGGTGTGCACTGACTGATAATATTCTGCTTTGTGTTGATGCAGAACTGCTGAGACAATAGTTTCTGATGGTGGTGCTACTGAAACATCTAGTCTGCTTTTACTTAAAAACAAGACGTGTTAGTGAACTTTAGAGATGACAGAACAAGGCTAGCTGTTTCCCCCTGCTTCCAGTCTTTATGCTAAGCTAAGCTAAGCTACTTAAAACATGTCATTAGACAGCTGAGGGCTGGGCTGAAATGTTTTGATACTAGTACCAATGTTATACCGAGTATAGCTCGTGCTTCACAGCCTCGTTGTGTTTAAACACAAAAATCATAAGTGTTTTATTTGTGAAGATTATCTTGCTGAACAAAATGTGTAAGTATCACACACTTTTGTTTGCCACAGAGTTTATTTTCTGCAATAATCCAAACTCCATTGGTAAATCCCACTGGCTTTTTGTCAAGTGAACCAGGGCGACGCCAACTTCCAGGTTGGCCTACAAAAATACGTCATCCCTGCAGCACTCTGTTGTATTTTGGAAAGTATTGTCCATTTAAATCCAGACTGCTGTGCTGAGTATAAAACTGCACAAAAGGTCTGTGCAGTGGTTCACAATATATCTGTGTACATACATTCATTCTTCGACTACAGGCCAGCGTCATGCAGGCTGCAGGACACAGTGTCCCAGTGTATAAGCAAGTTACCAAAAACTTTACCTTCACTTAATTTTTTATAACCTTTTTTTTATTTGTTAGTTAATTGTTTTGTCTATAAAATGTCAGAAAATTGTGAAAAACAAATCCAAGTCCAAAACTCAAATCAGTTTACAATGTTATTTAAAGCAGAAAACTCACTTCTGAGAAGCTAGAAAAAGTTAATGTGTGACTTTGATAATTGACTTAATCAGTAAACGATTACCAAAAGAGTTGTTGATTAATTTTCTGTCAACTGACTAATTGATTAATCAATTAATAGTTTAAGGAACACTGAGAAAAACAAAGCATTTTTTTTATTTAACAAAATAAGCCAAAATGTCTCAAATGTTAAATGTCTACACCCTAAAAATGAAATCCTGAACTATCTGGTCAAAGAATAAGTAAGATTATGAATTTGACCACACAGTTACACACACAGGATACTGATCCTGCTCTGCTTTGCAACGTGGCCTCACTTATTGTTCAAACACACACTCATGTAAATGTTCGCTCACAGTCTGCAGACTCACACAGGCTTCAGGAGTCAGTCAGCAGAAAGCAGGATGCTGAATAATGAAGCTGAAAGCTATATAACTCCAGACTGTGGGCGTTTTACAGGAATCAGTGGACTCGTCACGCCAGCAAACAAGTCCCCTCTGTAGGGCCTCTTTAAAAAAAACAAAAAAAAAACAGGGGCCCCGCCTCATATCACAAAGCCTGTTCATTCATAAACTCAGCTCTTTGTTTTGATAGCTTCCTCACCGCTCGTGTCAGCTAGTTGCCATCAGCAGGAAATATGTTGTTTCGTCTGTGAGGTTTGTGCATTTGTAAGGTATCGACTGAGCGAGGAAGAGGAGGAGGAGGAGTGGGAGGAAGTGAGTGTTGTATGCCCTGAAGTGTCCGTCAGTGTCGGGGGAAGGGGAGTGGAGGGGTGAGGGGGTGTTCATCCTTGGCTGCCCAGACCCAGTGGACTCCAGCGGGTCGATGGCGAAAGATTGAAAGCCCTCAAACGGTGTGTGAGTCATCAGAAAGGTTGAGCGGGGTCAGTCTCGAGGTTAAAGACACGCAGACGCATTGGCCAATACTGTATACGCACGCACACACACCCGCGCACACACATATTTAGAGCGAGGTCAGGAGGTTGTCGGCCATCCTCGGCTTGTTGCAGGAGTGCAGACAGCAGTGACAGGTGGCAGACAGGTGTGACGTTGATATATTGTCCAGGTAACACTGTCTCCTAGAAACAGCAAACATGTTTTGAAGTAAACATAATGCTGACCAGATTGCATTTTCTATTAGAGGAAATTTTGTTAACGTATCTGGCAAGTTTCAAAAATGCTGATACTGAATGCATCAATAAAATGTTCGTTGAAGTTTTGTTTTTACGAGTATCCTCTCGTAGTGACTACAGCGTTATCTTTATGGTTGTGTTTAGGCACACAGCACTTGGTTAAGGTTAGGGAAAGATTGTGGTTTAATATAGAAAAAAAGTCTGCAGTGACTTCAGACACAATGTGTTTCTAAACATTTAACTGAAACCACAATCCTTCCCTAACCTCAACCAATGTCAGTCAGAACCATCAGACCTGCAGCAAACACAGCCGCTACTGCTAGCTACAGCAGCTAGGAAGTGTCAATTTTAGCAAAAACTTTTCAAAAATTTTAAATGAACTAATCATCTTTGATTGGTTCATCCATCCATTTTCTGCCACTTATCCAGGTCCAGGTTAATATTGGATGGATTTAATGTTTTATACTGCTGGGAAATACTGAAAACATTTGATATGATTAAATAATTCCAGGTCATATTGTCCCTACTGGTTTTCCATCGTTTTCATCATTCCATAGATATTGAAACAGGGATTACATTTAATTCTATGTGGTCTTAAAAGTCTTGGTGAACCTGCAGAAACCCTGATTATCTGATGAAGGCTTTACAGTGGGAAACTCGTGCTCCGCTCCCCTCTGCAGGGTCAGGCGGTCACGTCAAGCCTCCCATCGAGCGACTGCATCAAGCCGGCTATCGGGTCAGTTGACCGTAGAAATAGCTTCTTTTATTTTTTTTAAATGGAAAAAGCCACTCAGCCGTGCAGCAGCAGCAGCAGCAGCAGCAGCAGCAGCGCAGTGTTTCTGCAGGCGAGGACAAAGATAAATGCCTCAGAAAAAGACTTGAGGAGAGGGTGAAAGGGAAAATGAAAAGGGGGCAAAGCAGCAGTGCAAGGATGGGGAATGGGAAGATGGCAGAGCGCCAGAGTTAAGGGTGTGAAAGAGAGCGTGAAAGAGAGGGAGAATGATGTCAGGTTAAGAGAGCGATAGGGACAAATGTAAAGAGGGTCAATGGGGGAGGCTGTGAAAATATGTGCGGGAGGAGGAGGAGGAGGAGGAGGAAGGGGTGCCTTGCTGCTGGAAGAGCTTCATCCTCTTGCGTAACACGGGCCATCTCTTCCTTTAGCCGCTGTTGCCATGGGGAGAGATGTTGGGAGGGGAGGGGGGTTTCTGAGCTCCCGACGCCTCACGGGTGGGAGAGACTCCGGGGAATTCTGAGCTGCAACTTCCCTCCTCTAACGGCGCTCGCTTGAGGAAGAGCTGCTGGAAAAAAGGGGTGGTTTCGAAAAATGCGCTCTGGTTATATTTTTATACATTCTGCATGATTTCACTCAAAGCACTACCAACCCCCCCCCCCCAAACACATTTAAAATAAAAAATAAGGAAGCAGCTGCCATGTGAAACTGTGGGGGCGAGTCAGAAGTTGTGTATGTGGGAACCTGCAGGGTGTCGATGTGTGACTCAGGCTTTGGTTCAGGTGTGCCTCGTAAAATGAAACCCAGGCAGTGTTTTTATCTTTCATGTGCAGGGCATGACTAACTGCTGAGTCTCAGCAGTGTGTGTGTGTGCAGGTGTTGCTGCAGTTCAGTCAGAGTGTGAGTGTGTGAGTGTGTGAGTGTGTGAGTGTGTGTGTGCGTGTGTGTGTGTGTGTGTGTGATCAGCACAGCCTCATCCAGCAAATGAGCGATCATCTGCAGTGCTGCTGATGAACATTTGATATGTTGAATATGTTTTCTTTCTGAGAGCTTGATGAGAAGATCAAAACCACTCTCATCTCATCGTCCGTTAAATGTAAAGCTACAGCCAGGAGGTGATTAGCTTAGCTTAGCTTAGCTTAGCATAAAGTCTGGAAATAGTTGCTAGCCTGGCTCTGTCCAAAGTTCAAAAATCCACCTCCACTGTTTAATGTGTACACAAACAGGAATGTAAAAACGCCAATTTATGGTTTTGTATGTATGTGTATAAATGTAAAACTATTTCTATAATCATTTAAGTCATTATATTGATCAAAAATGCCAAACATTCATTGCTTCCAGCTTCTCAAATGTGAGGATTTGCAGCTTTTTACTGTCTGATATCATTGTAAATCAATTATCTTTTGAATTTTCTTTTGACAAAATCAGGGAAATTGTGATGTCCAGTTTTTCACATTTTAATAGACTGAACCCTTAAAGGCAACATACACAGGCTGCGTCAAAACACCAGCACTGTTTTTTCTGTGAGCGCACGCCGGCGGTGAGTTGATACACATCAACTCCTCCATCATACGCCACATTTTCCATCATCGGCCTGCAGCAGCTCATCATAGAAGCAGAAATTCTGATCACATTTGCTCCTCGAGTCGGCTCGTGTACAGTGACCTCCTTCTCTTTGTCTGTTCGGCACATCTGGTGTGCGCTGACGTGTGTCTTCTGACGTGACAGTGAAAAAAATAGTATAATCATGAATGAAAATAACCATGAATGAAAATGGCTGGAGTTGGGCGATATGACTGTACATATCATGAGACAGTAGAGAGATTTTGGGACAGGCTTTTGGCTTTTGTTGGCAACGTTGTTAATTAATGAGCAGGACTGCTTCGTGGTGTTATTGGATTTACAGGATTTTTGTACTTTGATTTGTCAGGAGTTTAATTCACAGGATGTGGCCATTTTATCTGTGAACAGTTTCTCAATTCAATTTTTATTTACAGATTTTATCTACACTCAGTGGCCACTTTATTAGGAACACCTGTACCATCTATTCAATACAACAGCTCTGCCATAAACTCTACTTTTAATGAAGTTTATAATCAGTTTTTGTTGACATTGTCGGAAATGTGTAAATCCAATTGAACAGTCCAATACAATGAAACAGTTGTATTGGACTGTGTTAGACGGTACAGGTTTACCTAATAAAGTGGACACTGAGTGTATATTAGAGCTGAAACTATGAGTCGATTAATCAATAATTCGATTGACAGAAAATGAATGGACATCTTCCACTATTTTGTGAAGTTTTATAGACTAAAGATGAATCGATTAATTGAGAAATTGATCTGCATATTAAGCGATAAGATAATCATGACTTGCATTCATACTCAGCAGTCTCTCTTCCCTGTGTGTTGATGTGGAGGCGGTGCTGCGTTCAGGTGCAGGTTAACCCTGTGTATGTCACACCTCTCAGTGGCTTCTCCTATTAGCGCCTTCATTAGTCCCGCCCGCTCGCCCTACAGATAGGATCAATGCACAGAACGGTTAGATGAGTATTTATAGCCTCTGCGGGGGCGCCACAAGTAGGTTAGCTGCTAATCTGATGTTGACAGTGTGTATGTGAGCGAGTTGCAGAGGAATTAGAGACCTGAGCTGTTTTTAGAGCCTCCATCCTGCTTTGTTTTGCTTCTTTATTTTTTTATAAAAAGAGAGAGCAGTGCTTCTCGGCTTAA